>VCNE01010672.1:0-49283 GCA_009869805.1 Oncopodura yosiiana
AAATATGTCAAAATTGCCATTTTCTGCAATATTGTGACCTCTGACCTTTGACATAGGAATTTTTTTCGGTAAGGTCAAATGTATTATCTAAGACACCATTTCAAAGCCTATCGAATGAGTTATCAACCATCACTCTACATACATTCTGTAGCACACAGTAGTCATTAGAAGATAGACAGATTTCCACTATTTCAGTCATTTTCCCCATATTTCAAAGAAAATCACTGAAAATGCTCCATTCTGGTCAGTCTTAAATGACTACTGTGTTCTACAGAATGTACGTAGAAAAACGATTGATGGCTCATTCGATAGGCTTTGAAATGGTGTTTCCGAAAATACAATTGACATTACCGAAAAAAATTCCTATGTCAAAGGTCAGAGGCCACAATATTGCAGAAAATGACAATTTTGACATATTTTAAACCAGCTCAACTTTACATTTGAACTACTTTGACCACTTCTAAACGCTCATATCGTGTTGTATGGTCACTTTTTGTCGAATTATGTTGAAAAATGTATATAAAAATACTTACAAGTACCTAGGATAAAAGTGGAGCTATAGCTTTTGATCACCTATTTTTCACATTTTAATTTCTACTGAACGCACAATAAGACATGGATCTATGAAATTGCTGTTGGTTATTAATATGACCTAGGAGCATCTTATATATGTCAAGAAAATTTGGAACATCAAGTTGAAAAGAAAATATAGTCAAAAAATTGAGTGGAGCTATAGCTATTGATCACACTTTATATTAAAACCAAATTTATAAATACGTCTTCTTCTTCTTCCGACATACTAACCTCACTTTGTTTATATATTATGAGAGAGTGAGTGTACAATAAAAGGACAACAATAGACGAAAAGTGCATTATTGACACCACAAGTTTGTAGTAGAGAAGAATCAACAACTAAACTGATTTATGCAAAGGCACGTTTTTCTTCTGTCTGAGCCATATAGTTCATAAAACTTTTTGGAACTTGACGTCGTTGTCGTCATCATCTTAATAGAGTGATGGTTGTCGTTTTCTTTTCTCTTTTTGTTGTTACTGATTGCATTTCTCTCTAAGTGTTGTTTGAGTTGAGCTACTCAAAAGTCACGCATTACCTTTATATCTTGCTACAACTACTAATGTCTTCTATATAATGTTATCAAAGGCATTTCATTTACTTTGGCATGCACTATATACAACAAACTATTTAAACCATATATATATAAACTCTCAAAATCCAAATTGCTCCATTTGTTGTTGACATTAGAACTTAATCCTCTCCTTTGGCAATAGTGTATAGCCATTAATGTTTCTGTGAGTGTCAACAATGTCGATTTCTTATTTGACTTTCTCAGTCTCTTTTTGGTTCAGTTTCAATGTTATATATATGTATATAGAAGAAAAGTTTGTAGAGTTATTCTCAATAGAGGATTTATTGCTGTTATTCTTTCCTAGAACTCCTTTTCATCCTAATCACAATCTTGATATACAAGGACACTTGACTACTCTATAGTTAAGTATAATAAAAGAGATAAAAAAGAACATGAGCAAAAAAATTAAGCGCTTTTGTAAATTGATGTAATTCAAAAATATTGAAATTAGTCTCTATATCAAATCTATTATTAGTTTAGATAATAATAAGAGAATATAATTCAAGGACAAGACTTTTTATTAATTCAAATCTTTTCTATTTTGTTGATTTTGTAGATTCATCTCAAACTGGAAGAAGTGGTGGTTGTTTCAGTGGCAATTCAACTGTAATGACAATGTCAGGACGTCGAAAAATTTCTGATATTGTTGTTGGAGATAAAATTCTCAGTTTGGACTCTGATTCTGGAGAGCCAGTATTTAGCCCGGTTTTGTTATTCCTTGATCGTAACTCGACTGAAGCTCGTGAATTTTTTCTCATCACTACTGACTCTGGAACTACACTCACAGTGACACCATCTCATTTACTCTACACAATTTCTCCTGATGCTTTTTCTCTTCCACAAGAGCTCAACAGATTGGAGAAAAACAACTTGTCAAGTCTGAATACTTCTCAACTCTTTTTATCTATGGCTCAAGTCTCTTTTGCTAAAATGGTTCAGAATGGTGACTGGATTTTAGTGATGAATAACAATAGTACTGATGGACACAATAATAATAACATTAATCAAAAGTCATTTTCAATTGAAAGAGTTGTTAGTATGGAAGCTCGAGTTGAAACTGGTGTTTATGCTCCATTGACAACTACTGGGAATTTAATTGTTGATGATGTACTCGCATCTTGCTATGCTGTTGTTGATGATCAGGCTTTAGCTCATTGGGCTTTTGCTCCTATTCGTTGGTTCAATAATTTTGTTACTAGTGTCTCACACTTTTGGAAACGATTTAGTCGTTTTGTAACATTTGCTCGCTATGTTGAGCATGATGACAACAACGATGAGAAGAAGAATGGTATTAGTCATACTTCTAGCTCTCAGCTAGCACTCCTCCACTCTTTAGTTGACAACAATAACAGTCACTACCAAAGAACTTTTACAAATGAAACAAGAGTCAATAACAAACGTCCTGATGACAATCAAGGAATTCATTGGTATGCCAGCTTCCTCTATTCTGTCATGGAACGTGTTTATCCATCTCATTTGCTGTAGACTCTTAAATTTGTAAAAGAGTGCCTTCTTCATTTGTAATGGTGACAATCTTGAGCCAAGCCAGTAAAAGAAACTGAGTACTTAAAAAAATTCAATGATTTGTAAACACAGAGATTATTTGACTTTACTAATTTTAATTTTATTACTCTTGTTATATTAGTTTGTGCCAAAAACAGAGAGAGAGAGAGAATGTATGTATAGAAAATAATTTTCTTCAAACCAATTATTATTATTGTTTTGTATGTTTTATGTATTTTGTTTTTTGTGTAAATATAATGTAGGAATCCTATTATCGAGCTAGTTGTAAATGTGTGCAAAAGAAATGCAAATAATGTAAAAAATACAATAAATGTATATATCAAATATATATGTCATATCATATGAACTCTTAAGTTGTTAACCAACACTAACTTGAGGGGTATAAGAACAGAAGAAATGTTAATGTAAAAAGACACTGTATTGTACAAAGACACTGTATTCTCGATTAATATATACCAGTATATACAAAACATTTAATTTTAGAATTTAAGTGCGTCAAAGGCTTTTAATAGGATGCAAAGAAAAAATTGTGCTGAGAAATAGGAAAGAAAGTTATAATAGGTAGGTTCTAATGAAGATGAAGAACACATAATTTTTATATATAAAATACATATTGTGTACACTACGACAATAATGAAAAGCTCAGCTATATAATTGACTCTAAATGATGACGATGATTTTATAAGTGAAATAAAATTAAGTACTGGACAAGTTACAATAATATAATTAAACTGTTCTCTCTGTGTTCTTATTGATATCCGTTCTTTTTTCTGCATTTATTCATCATGTATAACCTTAGCTGTCTAACATTTCTCTAGTAATTTATGGTTCTCAGAAAATGTATATCATTTATATGGAAACAACTTATTATTGCATGTGATACGTAATATTGCTCAATATAATGAAAACATATTGTACACACTTTCCAATCATAACATGCATGAGTGACATAATAGGTAGACATTCCTAGTAGTGAGTAGAGAGCAAAAGATGAGTTTATATTGTGTTTCCAATTTCACTTCTGTTTCTACTCTCTTGTTTACGGTTCCACAGCAAAGTAAACTCTAAGCATCATGAAAACCAAACGAAAAGAAATATTGAAAGAATACAAAGGTTGCTATGATTAAAGTTTCTGCACATTTGACTAAAGGTGAAGAAGAGAAAGAGATGATGCTTCGTCTATCAAATATCAAAGAACTTCAATGCACTAATTAGCTGATATGATATGCCCACTATTCTATATAGCCTTCACATCAATTGCGTGTCTTATTTCTGACACATACAGAAACTGCAATACTGAAAATTCCAGGAAATTCTGCCTCTATATTTTATACTTTGCTGAAACAACTACTAGTATTATGAATAAATCACTATAAAAGTTCATAGAATGGAAATATTTCACCAGGATGTTGACACAGCAAATGAAATCTAAATTCTTAGAATATAAACAGTCTGTCAGTTACTACTGACGAAAGACAAGTATAACTAAAATTTATTGTTTAACGATTTATTCACTAGTGGAAACAATACTAAGAGCTTGAGGCTTTAATATATGATTAATACAGGAAGGAGAAGAAAGTAAGCTTTACATAAAAATTTTCATTAGCATACTAAAGTAATTTCCTTACATATGTGAATATAGTATATATAGTTGTTCTTGTCATGATGAGATGCTCTTGTATCCAGCCATTAAACATTGCAATTATTATTCCCCGTAGAAAAGAGAGAGTTTATTGCCAAGAGAGAAAGATGTGATGAAAGTTTTATGACGGAGCTCTCTCCTGTAAAATTTGAGATTTAATAGCCCCAAGATATTAATGTTATGAAAAGAATATGGAATGTGATGATCATTATAACGGTCTCTCTCTCTCGACTTCTCTAGTAGCAACCAGAGAAAAATATCTTTTTTACATACTAAACAGTAAAATAAAATTTCCATAGAATTTCACACAACACACGACTATGTTAGTATAAAATCAGGGCTTGAAAATAAATTTGTGTATAAATATATAAAGTAAAGGTGTATGTGTGAAAGCTACTTTCCAACAACAGTTTTAGCGAAACTGTTTTAGTACAATGAATTTGATTTGTGAGTGTAAGCTTGGATGATAATGTTCAATGCTCTCTTCTCTTTCTCCTACATTATAAAAGATATATGAAGAAATTCAGAGAAAAATGATACCTTTGAAGAGGAAGGAAAAGCAGCTTTAGAAAATCTTCTGAGAAAATTGAATGAAAGAAAGTAACTCAGAGTTTTTTTTTGTACTTGTCAACCTGAGGTGATGGAATATTTCATCTCAGAAAACCGCAGTATAGAATGTATAAAGGTCATTGCCTGAATTGGCTAGCAACGTGAATTCAAAAGCTCAGTGGAAATATCTGTATCTAGTAGTTATTAAATAACGAGCAAACTATATATATGTATATATTGATCGTGGCATCCAGTGTCAATGTATATTAAAATTACTTTCATATAGACATTTAATAATATTGAAGAAAGCTACTACTGAGCTGAGAAAGTCTCAAGCTTTTACTCACTTTCAGCACATATAACACTTGAATGTCTCCACAGAGATTTGCATTTCATATTTTTCTATTGAGTAGTGAGAGAGACTTTACTATATAGACATGTTGCCAATGTGAAAGAGTTAGAACTGAGTGTTCATAAAAATTACATTAATATTACACTTTGCCAAAGCTTTGTCTCCAACCACACGTGACAATAAATATACATTCACATTTTTATTTCTATTAAAATGAACATGTTCCACAGAATAATAGATATTATGTGTCTGACAAACGTTTGACGATTGTAGCCTTCAAAAACAAATGGAAGAAGTATAGAAGAGAAAGTATATCTAGAAGAGCTTAAGAAGACAACTGAAAAACGTCTCTAGAAAATAGATCCAAGAAATTCAATTAAGTCTCTTGAGCTGAAAGTAGTAAAACTCTGAGAAAACTAGTAAAAAGTGTAGTATGTGTTCTTTTGGACACATATATATCACTTGAAAATGTGAACTGGATTCTAAACAACGTAAATTAATTCAGACACACGAAGTCACTCATGTTACTAATCTGTGCTTTTAAAATTTTTCTACGAAGAGCTACACTTTTCTTAATCCTTGATCTATTTCCAACATGTCGTTTTACTACTGTATATAGTAAGGTTCAATTAAAAATTGATGAATTACATATTAGTCAATATTTACACAAGAAAATATAATCCTATGTAAATTTATTGTATCTCTTAAAGCGAACTTAAATTTTTACGTTTATGAAGACATTGAAAAGAGTTTATCTTTTCTGTAATAATTTGTTTGATAACAAACACAGATATGAAATGATTTTAATATAAAGTCCATATTACATGTTGTTTGTTTAATGTAACGCACTTTATGAAATGAAAGTATTAAAGTATATAATCGCTAGTAGGCAGTAAACAAAAATTTCTTTTCTCCAACTCTCCAACACTATATCAAGTGCATTCAAAAACCTTTCCCCACAAACATTTCCCATAATCATAAAACGCATTGTCAATTGAAAACTTTTACCATTTATTTGTGTTATAGCCCTGTACTAGTATTATTATGCTTTCTCTCTCTCTCTTTTACAAGAAAATTTGAGTCTCTTCAAAATCCAGTTGACAACTTGCTACTACGCTATAGTACACTACTACATTATTATTATTATTATGAGATTCTTTTATATTATTTGGGCTGGCTTAGCTTAGTTTTGGCTCACTGACATGAGACATCGTATCGGCATAACTTGAGTGAAGAAAGACGACTTTCTCTATATACTTTCTCTATATCTATACTCTTTCTTGAGCTCATGCAATTCTCTATTCGCCTCTTTCTAATGCAACAGAGAATATTTTATCAGAGTTTTTTTTACATTTTTCCCTCTTCTTTTTCTTCTTTGCATTTATGTATGATGAATAAAGAAATGATGTCATTCAACGAGTGTAATGCATTGTAAATGTTGTAAAAAGCAAAAGCGTCTCCTACTCACAATAGACATGTAAATACAACAAGAAAGACTTAAGTATATATTGCTCTGTGTAGAGTGAAATGCAATATAAAGTCGACTTTGGTTGAGCTCACTCATTCGTGAGTGACTTTGAGAAATGACATTTAAATATATAAACCACAATAAAGAGCAGCATTGTATTATATATATATTGAAAAACCAGAGGAACGTTTTGAAATTTCTTTCGACAAAATGAATGAACTAATGTTAATTTCAAGTTTAGCAAAATTCCAACAATGCAAATTATGCACTTATTACAATTTTATTTATACAAATATACGACTTGAATTGAACGTCAACAGGTAATCCAGTACAAGATAAGTTGACAACTCAATACATCTTTAATACTGTAAGTTAATAGCAGGAGGGAATTCTTATGTACAAATTACTTAAATTCACGTCAAAAGCTCTCTGTCATTTAAGCATTCTCACATGTTTACTTAATAGAGACAGAGACGCACTCTAATACTCACTCTAGTGATGATGACGCCATTCAATAGTAAATAAATCCACATCTCATGTCATACAAACACAGTTATAAAAATGACGTATCATTACATATGTAGAAAGTGGTTAGAAAACAAGAAAAAAATCAAATCTAAAAATCCACATAGACAAACACACACAACACATATAAAAAAGTCTTATAGAGTTTGGCAGCTATGAGCACTTTAGTATATTGCGTATCTTATCTTTTTTCATAATTAAAGGCAAAAGGACACGTTTCTCTTTACTCAACATAGAAAATAGAGATGTGTATCCAGCTATAAATGTCAGACTACGTATGCTACACTGAAAAAAATCAGTCTTTGCAAAAAAAGTAAAGTGACATAGCATGAAGCTACAGTAGTAGAAGAAATAGAGATTTTTAGTACATGTAACGCAGTTACAACTGCTATCAAGCGCTAGTGATACATTTATTGCACTGAACAAGAGAAAAAGAGCATTCAAAGAGTTTTGAACAGAGTTGTTCTCTTCTCAATGTTATAGTAAGACACACACATACACATGCGTTTTCTATTGTATACTCTATGTTTCTCTCGAAGAGAATATCGACATCATTGGACACACAGAGAGAGACCTACTCCACTCAGAAAGGCATAGAGAAAAGAGAATATATGCAAGAGAGACAGATGAGAAAAGTAGAAAGATGTAATGTTGGAAAAGGCTGAGAGAGAGAACTCGCATAGTGTACAAAAGATGATTGCTTTGCTTTCTAAATCGACATCCAGCATTAGGATCTTGTGGAGTTCACTTGTTATCTCTCTCTCTCTCTCTCTTCTTGCCATTTGTCTCATCTTTTCAATCTCTTAAATCCTTACAAATTCAACAGACGACACGACACAGTGAACAAACTCTCAATCTCAACACCAATACTACAATTACTATATATAGCTATCAAAGCAAATAGAGACTGATCTCTCAACTGATTTGTCTTGATATTACCTCATTCAAATTATTGCATTTCATCGTCATAGCATAGAAAGTTTCCCTAAAGTCACAATTCCTTTTTGGTACAACAACACTCAATTCTCACGAAGAAATTTGCACAGCGTGTTCCACATACAGAGAAGAGAAGAGATACACTGTTAAATCTAATATTTTTTTGGAAAGTATTATTACAGTTTCCCATTTTGTCCCATTGGAAATGTGAGAGAAGAAACCCAAAGGAGAAAAAAGAGAATTGAGTTTTTTTCTTATTGCATATTGAGAGTGAGAGAGAAAAAAGAAACTAGTTGGTGTGAGAGAGAGAGTAACGAAAGAAGACTTGACATTTGAGCAATACTGAAAACTATATACAAGAGAATTTTATTTCTTCCAGAGTATATTGAGGAATAACATAACCCTTGTCATATAACATATTACATGTTTAAGTATTAGAGATAAATATAAGAATAAACTGTAAACTCTGTTCTCTTTGATCCAGTAATTACATCTTTTTTTACATCTGTGACGAGAGTTGAGAAGAAGTAGAGAGAAGAAAAAAGTAGCCACAAGAGAGTTTCGTATATATTGTCTCTTATAGAGTTGAAAGACATCGTCAAATTGAGTGGCTCACTCAATACTAAAAAGTAAGAGTGGAGAAACTAACAAGTACTAATAGTGAAAGTGCAGTTTTCCCATTCAACCTATCATCTGTCTTATACTTGAAGGAAGATCAAGAAGAAAAAGAGACTCTTCAACAAATGTAAGTTACTGATTGTCTCTGACAACTGCTCCATGACTTTCTCCACAATTCTTTCTTTACCCCTTTTTCACTTTACCTTTTCTTCTTATGTTGGAGAGAGATAAAGAATGGTGAAAGTTTATTTTCCTCATTAAATCAGCTTCAATTTACTATTATATTCCCTTGAGTCTCCTTTTTGTGTCAATTGAGCCAAAGTTTTGGTGATTGGTTTAGAACACATTTGGTTTTCTTGGCTGCTCAAATTGTCGTCAATGTTTTTAAAAGTTTGTTCTCTCTCTTCTATTTTCGTGTTATCTCTTATTAGTGAGAATTAACTTGAAGCGATTAGAGCCATAAGACAAGTATAAAAGAAATTACGTAAAATGTATCTCTTTTTTAACTTTGTTAATTAGTCATGTGATGAGTGTCATGACTACAGATCCTTTTATTTTTAATCTTCATTAGTGTCTTATAAATCTTATTCACGTCTCAAGGTTTATTTGCTTGTTGCTCGAAGCCACTTCTAATTCTAAAGGATTAGCTAGTTAGTATTTATCTCTACTTCTCTAACTACAGATATTTTTTCTTTTATTATTTATTTAGCTACAAGGCAATGAACCCTATGGCTATATACAACATAAATAAACATTAGAAAAAGGAAATGGTGTTTTTTCAGCGCACCATGTTTGAATATACATTAATAGAATCAAGTATAAAGTTTACTGTTACATTATTATGGTATATAACTCTCTATTTTCCTTGGGAAGAAGTACATATAATATATGCAGATATGCTATGGCTCATTTCATTGCCTTCCAAGATCGTTTGAAAAGTAAGATTGTGCTAGCCAACTTAAGAACGGGAGAGTTGTCCTCCTGGGAACAATGATACTGATGATGAGAGTTTGACTAGAGAAGTATAGTTAGTAGCTGAGATGTAAGAAGAAGAAGAGATGAAGAGCACATGCAAAAAAGGATATGTAAACTTACTTATTAGATTGCTACACTTAACTAGTTCATAGTATATATTGTACTCCATACCACAGTACAGTGTGTTTTTACACAGTAGAAAGTAATAAGACTTTGTAGTTTGAGTATACAGAAGAGTAATAATAATGGAATTAATAAGGTACATCTTCTAGGTATCTTTCAGCTTACAATGTTGTGGTTTTCTTCTAGACTCTCTCATGTTTTCTTCTAAGGAACTTTGTTGTACTGTGCTTTGCATAGATTTTCATTTATTTATGTGTTGAAATCTGGGCAAGTTGAGCATCTTTGCTTTTCTATTTACTAAAACAAAATATCTTTCATTAAGTCTTGATGCCTTAAGCCATATAAACTAAGAGCCTGGTAAATGTTTGTTTCTCTTTGAGTCTTTTTACTTGGGAATTTCCACTCACTTGTTGAGAAACTTGGCTTGAAAATATTTGAATACTTTTTGTGGCATTTTCACTTGACCTTACTTATTCTCCTTGACATTCTCTCATCAGAATTTAAGATTTACTTTCTAAACAAATGATGAGTTGATTTAACTCACAGAAAAGAAGAAGAATATTTTGCAAATATTGAATAAGATAATAGCATATAATGTAGACTTGTGACATAGCACATGTCTCATTTGGTAGATTTGTTGCTCACAAGTCATAATAGAGAAGCCGCCGCGCCGACAAGTTTCTGAAAGTTGACAGCTACTAAGGAAAATGGTGACGTGCAAAAAGTATTGTATTCGAGACTAATGATACTTGAAATATGAACAAATGAAACTAAATATGAGTCCACATTGTTCACAGAGATAGACACAACAACAGAGTAGTTTGCTCTTCTTTTCTTGTTAATTACATAATGCAACTCTAAATTTAGCACTGCGTGTAGCTTTTCTGATCTGATTTACTTATGCAACACTGCAGAAGATTACTATTGGCAGTTTTCTTTAAGTATATGTAATCTGAGTGTTTTCTCAAGCTAATATTGTAACTTGAGCAAAAGAGGAAAAAAGATAGTTGAGGAAAGAAGTGTGTGAGTTAGCAACCAATTTCAGGATATTATTCTTAGACTTTGCTGGTTATCAGAAAAGGTGGCTTACTGTATAGGTATATATCATTCAAATTTCATATAAAAAGTTGTTAGAATTGAATTAGTTTGAAAGTATTGCCAGCATAGAGATAGGACAGGTTGTCTGTTTCATATAGATATAGAAGGAAAACTTTTTCTGTAATTTCCATCTTTCACCAGGCAACGTTTTAAAACTAAAATTTCTTTTCAATTTTCTAAATTAAATATGTTTTTCTGACTCAACCGCATGCTGTTATTACATTTTTCTTCTGGCAATGTGATAAAAAGTATACTAGTTGAAGAAACAATGAATGTCGACTGTTACTTCATTTTACACTTTCATGACTGTCAAAATTAGTTGAACTTTTGTAAATGAATACTTCATTTCCCTGACGAAGAAATGGCTTCTAACAAGTTTGACTTTTGTGAGACGCACGACAATAAAAGTTTAAATTTGAAGTTCATAATGAACATAAGTAAGAAAAAGTTGTGTGTTAATGATTTACACTTTCTCTTCTCACTCTTTTCCTCTTCGAAGAAAACATAGCAACAATTACAACATAGATTGAGCATGAATTAAATTTTAAAGGTACTCTGTAGATCTATGTTTATACAAAAGTGCCCAAGAGAATTGAATTCCTTATTCAATTTTCTGTTTCTTCAAACAATTTTCTTTTCATAAAAAGAGATTTACATTTTGTGTACTATATGTATATCTTTTGCTCTGAGCTGTTTATACAAACAACTGGCATCCTTGACGTTGAATCCCTAACTATTTTTTCCTTTTAGTATTGTAGTATAACTATAGTTGAGCCACACTCAACTCTCAAATTTTGGTTTTGAATGTAGACTACCTTTTTTATTTATTTCATTACTCAAAACGTCATTTTATAAATTGAAAAAAATTTAGTTTCAAAAACGGTCAGGAATCTTGTTAAAAGAAAAAAATTCAGTTTTCATTGGAAAATTGAGATGTTGAATTGCAAATTGGGGCTAACACAACACTTTGTATTTCTTTTATATACTTTCTTGTCTTTAGCTTTAAGCTTATTACAGTTCTTTATGTCCAAAAGTTAGATTATCTTGACTACAAATAGAACATCTTTCCTTTTTGAGCTATTTCTGTCACATCCTGTAAACGTACTTGCTCAAATCCGTCATTTTGAGTAACTTAATACAAGTCGAGTTTACATAGAAATGATGTCACCTACAAATTGAATTAAAGTAAATTTACGCCTACAGGTGGATTGTAGACTAACACAAGATGTAAATTATTTTGCAATTTTCATCATTCTATCTATAGTACAGCTATACAGAGTTCCAGCAAATTATACTATCTAAACGATTATATGTAAATATCTCGTCAAGATCACATTAAATTGTTCAAAGGTATTTAGATCTATAGTTAATGCAATACAAATTGAAAATCGTTTCATCTTTGTTTTATTTTATAGTCCGTAACACTATTATTAGGTAACAAAACTTTTTAGAGATAAAAGGGCTGTATAATTTTGTTAAACATGTAAAAAAAAGTTAGCACCACATGTACTCATTCTAAGAAAACTTGATATAATACTAAGTAATAGAAAACGAGATCGACATCAGGTATTCAACGGTAAAGCATAGAGAGATTCCAAGTTGGATTACTTTTGATGTTTCCTATTACTTTCCTCACTAGTAGATATGACGGAAACAGTGGATGCGGCAGTTGTCGTCATTGGTACAGTTTTATTCCGCTTCTTCAAACTAAATGAAAAGCCCTTAGGTGTTCTGTATCTTTCTCCTATAATGTAAAATTGACAAAAAACCATAAGAGTCGATATATATATATATATATGCCAGAGTATATTTATGTATTATACCATTAACAGTACGGTTTCTACTTCCACTACTGAAAGGAGCAGGAGGATAAGCCATCATCGTGTTGTTATCCCAATTTTCACCATCGTCCACAGATTTTTCCGATGGAATAGACAGAGGCAAAGAGTCGTGAGTTGACGTGCTTGAGTTACGTCGTAGTTGACTACAAAGCTCACCACTAGCTCCTCTTTCATTATTATGAACTTGAGCCATCGTAGTGACCAATTTAATCTCTCCAGGGCACTGTATAAAATATTGATTAGAAAAAGAAAAAGAGTTTCGTTAGCAACACAGTTTTAATTGGTATATTTCAGTCTGGAGATTGCAACACAAAAATCAACTTCAGTAATTGTGTACGTAACTAGGATTTAGTCAAAAAAGGAACTACGCTAAATGATGACATTGTGAAAATTTCCTTTAACCATGTACTATACCTATATAGTTAGTCATAATGACATGACAAGAGGAAATTCTTAATCTGAAGTCGTTTGATTTCTAGAATATATTCTACTTCATCAATATAAAAGTTGTGACATAAGTACTATAGTAAAACTATTGTGTGAAAGGAAATGATTTTCTAATACCAGAGAATAGAGTGAGAGAAAGTCAAAGACGTTATAGTATGCTAATTGTATATATATATGTAAATATATACTTAAAGCTTCTTATGCTCGTCACGTGTTTGAGAGACATAATTTCGTTTTATTACAGATTTTCATATTTAATATATGTATGAAGTTCATTATAAACACAATGTGAATATCTTTTAGTTCAGACTGACTTTGTTTCCGTTCAAAGTGACAAAATAGAGCTTTTCATCATCTCACACTTAGTGAGATTGAGTATAGCAACTTTAGATATATATAGAGAGCAAGAGAAAGTATTAGATGCAACTCATAAGTCATCGTTGTCGTGGATATAGAGTGCAAACAGCAAGAAATAATTTCATGACCCACATCTCCGCTCTCTCTCTCTCTTCCTACAACATGATGATATTTTACAATATATATAATATTACAACAAAATAGTACACAAGTCTCTCTCTCTCTTAGCTCGTTTATTTGCCACTTGCCACAACAAGAATAACCTCTTGGCAAAATAGAAATGTTATGTTTCACACTGTTATATTGTCAACACGAGTCTGAGCTCATATATATGTAGTCTTTAGACAAACATCGGCTCATGAAACGTATAATGATGACGTTATATATATATAAATCATCGAACCTAGCAAAAACTGCTTGTTATAAGTTTCTACAAGTATATGATTTATGAAAGATATATAAGAAGACGACGAAGATTTCTTCCTTTCTTTAATTGGTGAAATTCATAATGAGTATATTAAGATCCGGAGAATTGTGATATATAATAATGTCAATATAAGACCTGGAAGCATTGCATTCCTTACTTAATTGCAAGATCTAACAACATAGCTACAGTTTGTTTTCCTTTCACCTAGTTAATAAAACCACTTCAGTCGTATGAACTTTCCTCGAAATTAAAGTTTGACAGCAAGGATGTAGTTCTTGTGGTAAGAATCAAAGAGAGATAGTAAAGTACATTTCTTGTAAATAAGTACATCAAGAACGAAATACTATTTCTAGGGTTTTTCATTAAGAGAGATCAAAGAGGTTGCACTATAGTAAAGAGGAATGCAGAAAAAAGACAAGTCGAAAACTTTTAGTTACTAGCCTTACTATTCTATAGCTTATCTATAGTACAGTACTATAGTAGACTGCCTCAATGCTACGCTCAATATTTGCTGACAATAAAATTAATCAAGTTTAAAAGGTTAACAGTAAAGATGATATAAAATTGACCCTCGTGATGTCAGAGACAAGATAAATAATGAATTACAATAACTTCAACATTTCAATAGAACGTTCAAGCTTTGAGTCTGAATCTCTACTATAAGAATGAAGCTGTCATCTCAATGTTCCAATTTTTGCACACACCATTAAAAGAAATTAATATAGCACAAAAAATACAGTTTCTACAAACCTCTAATGAAGGTGATGACTCAACAGCAGGATTTGAAGAGAGTTGCTCATCATTTGGTTCATAAGCCAAATTAACAATACCCTCGTCAGAGTCTGCAGCACCTTCTGGAGAATATCTTCTTGTCATTGATTTACCACTAGCACTTCTTGAAGAGCGTTCTACAGATGAGCCAATGACATTATTATTATTAGGTTGTGCAAGATCTCCTCCTGAAATTGTTGAGTTAGTCTGACTAGAAGATTTTTCAGTGCCTGATCTAGACATGATTGGCACATGTGAAGATGAAGAGCGTTTCTGACGACTAGATTGTTTAGAAGAGCGGACTGGTGTACTAGGTAGTGATGCGACAATTGAGTGTTTTGGAGCTTCTATAATTGACGTATCAACTTGAAGTTCTTGGTCTTGTTTAGCAGCGACAGTTATAACTTGAGTTTGCTCAATTGCATTATTTTCATGGTTAGCATTTGAAAGACTGTGATGCGACATTTGGGATTTGGCAGATTTGTTACTTCTTTGACTTCTAGCTGATGTCGGCTTCACTGTTGCTCGAGCCCATCGCATTTGATTTCTTCGCTCAATTATTGTCTGTGCTATAACTCTTTCTTGTAACTCATTATAATTTTTCTCAATTCTTCCAATCAACCAACTAAATCAGGAGAATATAATACATTTTTTCAAAGACTTTTGAAGTCTTAAGACTCTATTATATTAGAGTGACACTTACTCAAATCCAATAAAGATTCTTTTCCCATCCTTTAAACTTAGAGCACAGCAAGCATCAACACGTGTATGAGATCTCACTGTATTAACTAATTCTCTAAGATTCATTTCTTGCTCTACTTCATTCTCAGAAAGTCCATTTAAATCTTGCTTGTTTGCAAGTCTGTTATGAATGAAAAAAATGACCATTACAGAAAAAGTTTTAGAATAAGCGTAGGTTAAATAATACAACTTACACCAACACTGGTTTTCCTCGTACACGGACATCACTAAGAACATCAGTAATTACATCACTAGCTTCTGGCATATCATCACGTTTACTGGCATCAACAACAAATATTATTCCATGTGTCTAGATATTAATGTATAACATGATAATTAATTAAACTAGGACATAAAAAATGGAGAGTACATACGTCAGCGTAGTAATGTGGCCACAGTTCTTGAATAGAGACATGACCACCTAAATCATGAAGGTGGACAGTTGTGCTACCTTTTTTCAGTTCATAGTTGGAAAAACCTTTCGTTTGTACATATTTTGAGTCCGGTACTGTTTTTCTATCTGTAATTATTATACTTACATGTTATATATTATAATTTTTAAAAGTATGTCTGTTAGTTAGCTTTACATTTAGTTAAACGCAAGGCAATTGTTGTTTTCCCTGTTGCCTGTAGTCCAAGAATAAGTATGACTAGATTCTTTTTTCTTCTTCCTACGAAAGTATTTTAGGAAACAATTATACAATTTTACACTTTTAGACAATCACTAGGCTAACAACTTACTAGAAGCAACTCTCCATTGAGTCCAAGCTAGTCCAACTTTAGAAATTCCCAAGCGAATGCAATTTCCCATCTTGGTAACTACTCCACTCTCTTTATAAGACAAATGTATCACACAAAATAAAAATAATAAGAAAAATACTATATAAAAGTGTCGTATGATATTCACCAAAACAATAAGCCCGTACTTGATATGCCCAAAAAATAACCAGTCTAATGGTTAAATGCCCGTAATACGGGTATATCGGTTTATGGACGTATCATACTTACGTGTAAATCAGTTTACTAGTTAATTAATTTACGGCTTTATTGTTTTGGAGAATATCATGTGTATAAAATCTATCAATAAATATACCGGATATCTTGTTTATTAACTCTTTACTTTGACTTACATGTTAAAAATCTGCTGAAGTTTTACACAATTGTCTCAAATTCACAGTGAGAAAAAATGTAGGAACAGATAACAATATCTAAAAATGTAAATCTTGTGGTTATAAATGTTGACATGACTTCAAATAATGTATCAAAGATGTAACAAAGTTTTGTTTACATCATAAATTTAGAGCATAGTTGAGTTTCCCCCTTTTCTTAATGTTTTGTTGATATTTTTTTCTGTCACTTGTTGCTAAGTAACGAACGTGGCTTATATGTCGAAATAGGTCAATGTATATTTATATTTTTTCCATTACTCAACAACATTTATTTATTATATTACAAAAAATTAAATTATATAACGGTAATTATTTAGTACATACTGCTGTTTTTGAGTTTCATGAAAAATGCGACGACTATGTCAATGGAAGTATGTACATTTACTTCCATTTTCTTGTATAAAGAAAATCACTTTTTCTGTTGCATCTGAAAATGTACAAGTCATGAAAATCTTCTGATTATTAATGCAGTTATAATGTGAGGTAGGGGAATAGTTGGGATAATGAAGAAATTTATCATTTGAGATTACATAGAATATGACATAACTTATGTTAGGTCGCAATTCCCTTACCTGGAATAAGCATTGTTCTGCAAAATCTCTGCATACCGTTCTTGAAGCATATGTACTAGCTCTCTTGTACATATGTTGTTGGTATGAAGTTGTAGACTATAATAGAATGTGCAATAATAATTAATAATAATGCAAGAGAGGCAACAAACATCTGCACATATTGTAAATGTTTACAGAGAGTTTAGATGAGAGAGAGAGAAAGGATCAAAGACATGATATATATAAAGAATAATGATAAAAATAATTAAAGAACTTCTCTGCATATGTTCAATATTAGTATCCAATGTCCATGCGATTTCTCTTTTCCCATATGCAAATATTGTAGTAGAACGTGACATTTTTCTGGTTTTTTGATTAGAAATCATCTACATGTAGACTCAATTGCCGTCATTGTAGACATATAGTACAGTGAGTATGTATGTATGGCAACAACGAAATGCTGGATAATTCAATATTTGTTTTTGTTTTGCAAGAGTTATTTTGGATATATACAATGATCATCTCTAAATGCATACTGTGTCTCATCCATTTTACTATAAAGTTTTACTGGTCTTCTTGCTTTTCTAGGCTTCAAGAATAAATAAATGTGTAGAGAGAAGATAGTACTTTGAAAGGCTTTGAATTCTCATTCCGTACAAATTGGATACAACTTTGAGTCTCCTTGGCTAAAGAGAGAGAGAGAGAGAGGAAAAAAGAGTTGTAAATGTTGCTGCTGTCAAGGAAGATTTGGTGTATTTGTTTAGCAAATTTTCTATTTTGTCTTGTGTTGTTGATTTTGGCAAATATGAAGATTCAGATTCATATAACTTATATATATGATATAAGAAATTCCTAGAGGGGAATCCTACTCTGCATTTTGCATGATTGGTTTTGCTATAATATAGTGCATACGTATGTATATATGCATACATGAAATATTTTGTCAGTAATAATGTTTGATAAGCTTTCAAGATACAATAAATGACTTCCTGCTGTAGCCTGCAAACCAACATGAATTTCTTTTTGTTACCATTTGAGTCAACGATATTAAGCTCATATCTTCAATACAAAATTAGGGCTTCTTTTTCATGCTGAGATGTGATGTTGGTTTTTATTAATGCTTATGTTAACGGATAGGAGACAGATGCCTTATAGAGAGATGCTTCAGTATGAATTCTTTTTGACATTTGTAGTCTAATACGTTGATGACGTTTTTAGAGTTTTCTTCTTCTTATAACGAGAGAGTCAGGTTTTGTGACGTGAATTTAATAGTGACTACTTAAAAAGTATACTTATCTTATTTATTCTAACTTAGCACGAGATGTGGGGTTTACAATTCTGAAATCTGAAACTAGATTTTGTATGAGTTTTTTAAGCATAGGTAGTCACGATTAAATTCTCGGGTCAAACAAACTGAGTCTTTCCTTCTAAACTTAGCAGTATGTATAGTAACATGATGTAAATTCTAAAGCAAAAATTGGTAAAGACAACACTATAATTGCAGCATTTGTTTCCAACTGCCACTAAAGATTATGCAAACGTTCGTAAAGAGCTTTAAATAGAACTATATTAAGAAAGCAAAGAATTTTTTAAAGTAACTGTCTATAATTTGTAAGATTATCTGAAACATAACTTTATACAGCCACAATTCATAACGCATATAGATGCATATACTAAAAGTATAGTGATGCAAGTTTAATAATGTAAAGTGTATTCTAGCTTTATTAATAGTGTAATTAAATCATAAATATAGTTACGTCAGTGTACTATTATGAACTATATAAAATAATTACTCTGTCGCAAATTAATTTAAATGATGTGCTGTGCTCTCTTATAATTAACAATTTGAAACCTCACTAACTAACAAGATAATTTAATTTCTCTTCATATCAAACTACAAGTTATATTTTCACATTTTCCTTTTAATACTGTGACATCTTGTTTTCAAACTTATATTGTAAATTGACTATTTTATTAAATTGAAAAGGAGAAAATAACATAGAAGAAAAACCAATTGAAATTTTTCCTTATTCATATAATTTACAGTGTTTATTACACATGCTACTGCTCTATTCTGATAACAAATTGCTCAATGTAGGGCTTCCTAACCAATTATTTGGCACTAGCCATATGTCAATTGTCATTTATGATAAAAGATATTTCTTGTATGTATCATAATATAGAAGTAGTATATAGGAGTAGAGTGTGCACTTTTGTGATTTCATTTTACTGGCTTATTGGATCTTTTGTCACTATGTCCCGACTGTTGAGAGTTGTACTCAAATATATTTTCTTGTTGGCATCTAATCAGCTACTGAACTCCTACTATGGAAGAATATGGCTACAAGAAAACTGAAGCCATATGCAATATGTAATAAACTATTCGGAGAAAATTCTCTTGTACAAACTGTATTAGTAGAGTATGTATGTAGGTCTCAATAACATTCACTGACTCAAATCAATACTCAGTAATTTTCAAAAGTGACATTTATCTGAGCACAGAGAAAGATACAATAAGCTCAAGTATATTTCTTTTTGCTTTTGTATGTTATATTAATCTCTGTCATCTCCTATATAGCCATGTCATAACGGAAGATAGTAAGGAAAGTTGTATAATTTGGAAATATTTTTTTTGTAACTTTTTCAGATATCTTGCTGTTGTAATTAGATGCAAAAAAGAAGCACTGTAAACAACCGTCTACATCAATAATGGATTAACGAAGTTTTTCTTCTATGTATAAGTAATTCATGAACTCAATCTTCTCGCTTTGCTCCTAGCATCAAAATGAATACACCTGGTAGCTCAAGTCACGGAAATGGAAAGTCAGACTCTGTGACTGCAGCACTAATTGCAATTGTTGTCTTTGGTACAAGTTTAGTTTTCATTCTTCTCATTTGCTACGCCTGTGTCCTCAAACGACTTTGTTGTCCAGACTTTGGCAGAAGTAAGCATCGACATAATAGAAGCACAACGACACAACACACTTCATGTGACATTACTAGATTGGACACAATGACTACGGAAAGAACGCCATAGTATAATGAAACTGAAGAAAAAAAGCATGAAAAGAAAGAAGAAGAAGAGTTTGAGATTCAGGAAATTATTGGTAGTCACCCAAATACAGACTCTTCTGATACTAGTGGTCACATGCTTACTGTATATATAGAAAGCTAAAAAAAGGTTGTCTTTAAATATAATAAAATTTGTAAGTACTATCTATTCTGCTCGTTTTTTTATTCAGATATATATGAATATCGTGATTGACCTTGTTGTCAAAGGCAAATGTCATATTAATTATATACTGATGACAAATATGTTTGTATATATAATATCACATTTTTAAAGAACTATATATATATATATATATAAATATATATATGTGTGTAAACATTGGTTTTGGAGTGTGACATCAATTTGAGTCTTATTATATCTATGTATAGTGCTAACACACAACAGTTTAATGTATGTTACAACTCTCGTCATAATTTCAAAACTTCTTTCAACATAAGGCTTTCAACAATTCTCAAGTGCATGTCAGTAGCAGATATTGCAAAATCGGCTTTATGCATATATCCACATACAACATACAATGACAACTATATATATTTCTATGTAATACCAAGTTATCCAATTTACTCAAAAAATGTTAAGATGACAGATTCTTTTTTGTATGGGAGAATGAAAAAAGTGACAATTTAAAGTGAACTTGAATATAACTGTTTTAAATGTCGAGGAATAATTTTTGAAAACTCCTGTGAGAGAAGACAACGCATTTTAGCTGCAACATTGTATTTGTATATAATATTTTGATGTCATCAGAAAAGGCAATTTTTAAGTGTTCTAGTTAATAAGTACATTTTGAAAATTATCATTTCTATTTATCAATCACGCATATGTATCTTTAGGCACATTGTAAATTATATATCTATTATAAGGTGCACATATTGTGTAATACAAAAATTCAAATCAAATCAAAAACAAATCCTGTTAATATAATGATAAATACTTTCAGGATCTGTTGTACTAATCTCTGTACATATATATAAGATGCATGCCTTTTCTAATGATTACGAATGTTATGATGACAACATTCTAAATTTTAGAGTTAGTGCTTCTCCTAATATTACAAAAAAACTCGTCTTGCATTGTTATATTAAAGAATAATGACGCCAAGTCAAAATGTATTTCAATAATTCATTCCAGAGAAGAAAAAAGTGATTGTCTGATTTCGCTGTTCAGTGCAATTCATTGCTTCTCCAATTTCAATCAGCAAATGGATTCGGATATGAATGGAATACTATTTGTACTTTATACCATTTATTTCAAGATGACTAAATGAGAATTTGAAAAATATATAGGAAAGAAATTTCTCTTGGATATTTGAGAGTAATTCATTGTGATTTACTTGGCCCATATATATATACTATGTTAACTAAAACCAATACTCAATGTGAATTTAGTATTTAATGTCAAGTAAACTATAAGTGTTGTGCTAGAAACATTAGTGAAATTTCGGCTTTAGTATTATATATATATATAAAATTAGATGAGAATACATTGTATCAGCCTGATTAAACGGTGCTGTAAAAAATTTTCATGTATCTGCTATAGTTTAATGATTGTAATCTATGATAAATAAAAACAATTACGCAGATCTGTTGTAAAAAACATGAGTTTGACTTTTTTCTTCAAAATAACTTTGGTTTAAATTTATTTTAATATTTCTTTCTTTTTAATATTGTGATACATAAAAACATTTTTTTAGTCTTATATATATTTGTAATTTCAGGCCAGCCATATAGCACATCATATATATATTCCAACTTCATATACTAGCACTTCTTCCACTTCATTCATTTCTAAATATTTATCTAAATTAACCATCTTATTTTAATTGACAACAATCATCTAAAAATATTATTTTGTCATTCTTCACATACAGTCGTAAAACCAAAGAGAGACAAGAGGATAATAAACAACAAATAGTAAATAATATATAATAATATTGACTTTTTAACTTTATGTAAAAACAATTGTATTTTTTGTACGCCATGTAGAGCACAGATCAATAACTTTTTGGCAAAATTAACGTCAACAAATATCAACGTTAAAACTATAGTACTAATAAGCTTACAATTTACGTTTCAAGACGCAAAATATTTAGTGATTTAACAACATGGCAATTTAATTTAGCAGCACCACAAAACGTATTGAATTGAAAAATATCACCCATACAGTGTCCAACACAATAAAACTTATGGATAAGAGCAGAACAGTAGCTACTTTTCTATTCTATTCTGAATCAGGTATCTAAAAATATAGTTTTCTATCAAGTACTTTCTTCTACCTACAACTAATTACTAACATCAATATGCATGTATTGCAATTCAGCCCACAAAAACATTGGCATTATTTATACAGAAAAAAAATCATCAAAACACTTGTTTCTTTAAACTCATTTGGGTAATGACTATACGCCTTCAAATGAAATAAAATGACTAACTAATTAAGAAGTAAGCATGATAATTTCTTAGAGCTCATTAGTACACTAGGCATTATTATTGTTGTACATCTACTTAATTAGTAAGGTGTATATATGTATATACTAACATGACATTTTATGTAATTTTAATTTAATAGTTCTTCTATTCTATGATGGCAAAACTATTTTGCTCATATAAGTTCAATTTATCTTTCACTTTCAGACTTGGCAATCAGCTTTCTATTTGTTTATATCATTGATTAATCATAAGAAAAACTTTTAAATCAAAATAACAATATACCTTTGTAAGTTAAGTGTCAAGTTAAAAAACAAAAGTTAAAAATTTCCTTTCAATAAAGTCACTTGACATTTCTAAGAAGAAAGAAAAAATCAAAAATATAGGAAAACTCGAATCTTTTCATTTTAATTTTAGTACTGAATCAAATGATTATATTATGATGATGATTATCTTTTCTCTTCATACATTTCCCATTTGACTCTTGAGCTGTTGAAGTATTACAACTACCATATCACGGAGCGTCTGAAAAATTAAAAACAAAAGTAAAGGTAAGTATAATTTCATCATCAACATCAAATGTAAAATATATTTTTTTCTCACCTGTGGCTTGCAATGCTCTTCTAACCAACTAAAAACACAAGCAGATAATTCTTGGAAGTTGGCAACACTCATACCACATTGGAATGAATGAAACAGTGTATCCATAATTGCCTGAAACTGTAGAAGAAAAAAATTATATTTACATACAAATGGCTACTGAATCAAGCAAAAGTGTCTCTATCTTTACTTACCACTTGGAATTTAACTTCATCTGAGGTACACATTTAAAAAATGAGAAAATACAACAATTAAAAAAATAATCAATAGGCATAATAACTTGTATTGAAATATAAATTACCTGAAACTTGAAGCGCAGCATTTCCTGGTTGATTTTGATGAGCTTTGACAATTTGTTCATAATTTACTTTCATGATTTGTAGTGCTACTACTTCTTTTCTCAAAGCAGCCAATTCTTCTTCTTGTTTTTTCTTTTGTTGTAACAAATACTATATCAGAAATACAGACCAATCATTAAAATTTAGTTTGCATTGTTTCTCAAATATTTATGCCTTATTAATACTACTTACTTGAATATAATCAATAGATTTTTGAAGAATAGTAGCTTTGCTCAATTTGTATCCACTGAGTGAATCATTTTGTTGACACATAGGAACCAATTCTTGAAGTGTGTCATAACCCTTTTTAATAGCATCTCGTCTCTTTTGCTCAGCTTGAGTGTGAGCTTCACGACGTCTCTCCTTATAACTCATACTGGACTTGCCGTCACTATCTTCGTCATCTGTATAAATATAATATATACCAAATTAAAATTTTTAAATATCAACAAATAATAATAATAATAATAATATAGGGTGTTTTAATAGTTTTTCTACATTTATTTGACTTATTATTTTCTATTTTGACTGATAATAGTAGCTTTTATTTATTATTAGATATGTACCGCTAAATATGTCCCAAGACATGTTTGATTCTGACATAGTAGCTGTGAACAAGATATTGTATTTACTCTTGCTTGAGATAGTTTCCACTCAAGCTCCTAAATACTACTGCTAGTGCAAGTCTTATTTAGCACAACAACAGTAAAGTACAACTACATAGGTACAACAACTCATTACAACCACTACTTTACTATCTATTCTACTCTCTCTGGTACCGTCATCGTCGTTGTCGTCGTAGAGTGTAAAAGGAAGGAAGCAACAAATAATGTAAGATGAATGAGTCACACTCACTCTACACTAGTGTGTAGAACTTGACTTACCAGTATTGTGAGCTGAAGAAGACAACGTGTTGAGAGAGCCATTGCTACTACATCTTGAAAAGACAAACTGCTCCTTCTGCTGCTCTGATGGACTAACAGGCTCCAGCTTGAAACTCTCGTCTTTTACTTCTGTCCACCATGAACCATACATTTTTTTTAATGTCACTATTTATATAAATGCTTATCTTTACTGAACTCTGATACTGAAACTAATTTAATTTCTAATGTAAAATGCTGTTGTAATATATGTATATAACGTAATGATCTAATTGAACTAAATATTATACATGCTACACCACACAAAAAAATTATACAATACGTCTGCTTGCTAAAAGGTTAAAAGTCAATATTATATAGTAGTTGAAAAGAAACGGAAAAGATATCAAGTAATAGATTCAAGATTTTTATCAATTTCTTCCCACTGCTGCACGAGATTTGTAGAATTCTTAATTTGTATATGAAGTGCATATAAACTATAATAGAATAGTTTTTATAAAAAAATTTTCAGTGAGTGTTGCTGACTGTCTCTCTTTCTCTCTACTACTTTGTAAGCAAACTGAATGTATACTATCCAAGAATTCGAGATTATAGAACAAGACATAAGAATTATAACGACAACAACAGAAACCTCTCCAGTTCTAGGTGTAAAGGTTAGGTAGACAATAAGAGAAGATATTTATAAAAAAATGTGTGTACTCTGGATAAAGCAAGAATGTATGGCTCGTTTATTAGACACAGAAAGAATTGAGCATCAAAGAAAGAAAAAACAACTTTGGAAACACGTCAGAAAAAGCAATTTAATTTTGTTGATACTGCTATATAACATGATGATATTGTATGGAATTGAGTTTTGTATTTTATTTGACAGACTCCAACTACTATGAGTGTAGGTAGGAAAACGTTATACTAGAGAAAAATAAACTCTTAGAAATATACAATAGTAGATTGTGTGCATAGATTTGATATTTGTATATAATTATATATACTCTACAGGTAGATAAATAGAATATGTACACAATAAAAGGTAACATAAAATTCAGAGTAAGTGACAACAAAATGACTATTGGAATATAATAATACCTTGAAAGCTTTCAAGTAACCAATAAGAATACTATTAGAGAGGTAACAAAATTGTACAATGTCAAAAGCAAGATTCCCACTAACTCATTAGAATCCGTTATATATGTGCTGGAAGATCATGGAGAAATACTTTTCTCAGAATATCTACTAAAATTCAATTTATATATTGTATGGCAGTGACACTTGAAGAGAGAGATTCATCGTCAACGTTTTTACTTGTATAGTTAGAATTGCAAACAAAACAACTCAATATGTTTGAATCTCTATAACTACAGGCAATTTAAAACTGTACTTAGCTCAGTAAAGAGTTTTTTTTTTAAAAAAAAAACTATCTGTTTGTAGATGTGTGTATATACAAACTTTTACTGGTAGTAAAAGCTAATCTTTGTAGTATGCAATAAATGTCAAAGCACAGAGAAGACATGTTTTAAAGAATTTGTGTTAGTTTGTTGCCAACATAAAAGTCATTGAATCCAAGCAGAAAGAGTCACCTTCAGTTACAATCAAAGTCAGATCTTCATTATAGTATATTAAAAAGATTGAGTTAACAAAAAATTGTAAAATTGCAAGTAAAATAGAATATTTTCTGAAAGTTGTATAATAGCATGAAGAAAAGGCTAATCAAGGGCATCTGTAATGCTTGCGTCAACGGGAAATGTTTACATTGCAAATTATTCACTTTTGCATATGACTAAAACGTGACAATACAAAAATAGTACAAAAAAATCAATATATCCTTTTCATCTATTGCTTACTGTAGTATATCACACTAGATACAGAGACTAAAGACACATTTGAGGTGAAATGAAACAGTCTATTTACTTTTCTTGTGTGCTTCTAGAAAGGTAATTAATTGATATGCTGACAAGCGGCTTTCCATCAAAAACAATAACAAGAGTAAATTTTACATGAAATAAATATAGTCAAAACAGAAAAATAAAACTGTTACTAAATATTTATGTGTTGATGAAATTCAAAACTAGCAAATATAAGAATGAATGAAGGCTGAAATATTTTGTGGTAATTTATCTTTATCAACTATAAAACATTTTAAAGTATCCTTTTTCCTATTGACTTATTTGCACTCTACATATTCTCAATGTTTGTATAATTAGTAACAGAATTTTATTGACTAAGCATTTAATTAACCAAACAAACATCTCAAATTTCAAAAAACTGTTACACCCTATACATCCTAAAAGTTAGATAAAGTGTAACTAAAGAATCCATTCTATGACAAGTCGTAGCTTTCTAGCTCGTTTTATAATAGAAAGACCTCTGACTCCAATTACAGTGACTGATGAAAACCACATTTTGCATTTTGTCATGTATAGATGAAAGTGTAGCATGAAATGCAGACAAGAAAGTTGATATATGTATATCTAAATCATATCATATTTAGGTCAATTATCAGAGCAGAGAGGAAAACTAAGAATTACTAAAAATGTCAAAGCTCAAAGTGCAATAATAAATAAAATTGGAATTTGCTGACTCACATTAAGTTTCCTAACTTGTATATATGTTATTTGTTAGAATATTTCACTGGTGACAATACATACTAGTAGTCTATTGAATAGAGAACAGCAAAGATTGACCACTTGAACTTTAGCTTTTTAATCAAAATTTCTAGAACCAACTAAGCTAATACACGTATTAGTTTCAGTATCAGATTTCCGATTTTTTTTGCTAATTAATGGACATATATGTAGGTACTTACCTCCAGAATCATTTCTGCTAAATTGTTTCCTATGAAGACTATCCCGATAACCTGAAGGTTCGGACATTGTGTAGAGTCAGTTAATTTCTTCACCTTCCCCTCAATAATATCTATAATAATAAAAATATCAAAACTTTTAAAACAAAGTACAAATTGAAATACCTGGGAATGAATGATAGTTAGTAATAATTTGTGATATTTTCACGTGTCAGTTTCATACTCTTGTAAAACATATGTCACGATTTTGTCATTTAGTACTGAAGCACTTGAACAACAAATTCACGTTAATAGAGAATGAAGTTACAAATTAAACGCATAATAATTATACTAATTACTTAAATACTACAGTATGTTCAATTTGCACAACTTGAACTCTTATAATTGAACTTGTCAAAACCTAACTTCCCTTGAATGATGTGCAACAACAAACATATCAATTAAGAAGAAATCAGAACCTGAATGACTTTCTTACTCTATTTCACTAATTAAACTCTTTTGTTTGTTAGCATTCACAATTAAAATTTCATTTTTAACAGGACGGATTTCGGGAGATTTACTTATAAATTATCAAACTCACCTTGTTTTTTTAGGAAAACACAAGTGACTCAGTTGAGACAATTTTGAACATTAAAATATTAGAATCGTATCATAATGTGTAGTAAGAGCAAGAGAATATTTTTAATAATTAAAAAATCTACTTATAAATGACGAAATCATTTGTCTGACTAGTTTTCCACATGTTATGCAAACAGCTGATTTGGCCATCTAACCATAAGAAATACTTTGAATACAATACACTTGTCTAACACTAGATGTCTGAGGCGAGGGTTTTTACTAAATGTTATAGCTTCTTTGTTTCATGAAAATTAACTTTAGACAAATATTTTTTATGACAACTATTACATAATTACTGACAAAACTTTTATGAAAGGTCTATAGTCTTCCCTACAAAAGACTACAAATTTTTAGACATGGAACTTATTAACTTACTCATCAAATCAGTGAATTAGTAAAAAGAGAGTCTCAATAGAGTGAACAATGGTTTTTTCTTATTGTAGCATCATAAAGTCGTGAATCATAAATAACTTATGAAAACTGAAACTAATAATACTATTTTAAGTAATTAGTTTGTTCTCAATAGACTTTTTAATTTCTACTTCATATTCATGCTTGTGAGGAAAATTGTTTATCTGATTCTAAAGATTTTCCAATGTAATTGATCATTTTCGTCTCCCGTTTCTAAATAAAAAAATCATTGAACATTGTTTTTTGGAAAGTAAAAAATGCCACTTCAAGAAATTCAAGTAGTGCTGAGTACAAAAATTACCCAGAAACAATGAGACTTGATCAAATTCATATACAAAAGAAGATGCATGGTAAAAGCATTCTCACAAACAACGTGCTTTTTTTTTCTTCTGCTGCATAAAACAAACGGAACATTCTCACAGCTGGCTTCATTCGCTCGCTGACTTGGCAAGTGAGAAGATATACAAAAGTCTCTGTTGAAGTTTGAACTAACAAAGTTGACATCAAGCTACAGTGACAGATTATCAAAGTGACAACATTGTCCTTCATAATGACTGAATACTATTGTGGTATTGAAGGGTAAGTAAATCTTTAAAATTTAAGTTACAATAGATAACATTTATTTATTGATCAGAACATCTGATTCCACACATGACGTGACAATATTTACAAACATGGTTTTTATCACAACATAGTCATGTTTCACACTTTCTGATACACTGTATTGAATAAGTAACATTGTGTAGTTTTGTCATCTTACATATTTTTACAATAGACAGTTTTTATAGTATGACATGGAAGTTATGAAGTTATGATATGGAAGTTGACACCGAATCTTATAGACATGTTGACATTTTTAGCTGTAATTATTAATTTACCTCATATTGAAGTAAGGAATTTGTATATTAACATATCATATATAGTCATTTTAATGGTATATCACTAGAGGTAGAGGTTATTGACTTTTACAACAACAATAATATAAAAATAGCAAATGAGAAACCGGTAGTATACTAATGGTACACTCTGTTGTTAATGTTCATCTTAAGGTAATGTGCCCACTATCTAGAAAATAGAGAAAGATCTTCTTCTTTCTAAGAACTCATGAATAATTGAAAGCGAAAAATTCTTGTGACAGCTGACTATTTGTGTATGTGACTACAATAATAAACAGCAATAATCACAGTTGGATGCATGATTCATATACTTCACTTGGAAAAAAGTTCATGATCATGGTCAAAATTCTCAATTCTACTCCCCAAAAATGCACAGTAGTTTACTATAAACAATACGAATGGATCTTTTTTCTTACTTGTGACAATAAATTTAAATAGATTAGATTAGATTGAATGAATGAATGAGTGATGACAAAGAGTGGCGTCGGGAACAAGAATCAAGTGACAGGTTGGCAAACGTCAGGTATTTATTTACTAATATCCTGCCTCGGGTTTATTATGATAAGAGCGATAACTGAGAAAAGATATGTGTGTATTACATCACCCCTTTTTGTTATATGTTAGTAATGATGATTTATGATTTTGATGATGTAAATATAAACTCGGAATTACACAAAAAAGTATGATTTGTAATGTGTGTGTAAAGGTCCTAAATAGTTGTAAGATAAGGACACATCAAAAAATATGACGCTCAATATTAATGTCCTATACAAAAGTCAACAATCGACATCAAAATATTATATGCTATTCCCAGCCAATCAGTAATTAATTTGCAAAACGTATTTTCATGATTGTGATGACAAATGAGCACGTGGCCAAAGATAGAGAGAGAGAGCTTATATTTTTTTAATCATATATCATTTCTGCTTCTTCCAAAAAGAATTTTTACCAAGTAAGTAGGCAAGAGAAATTAAGAAGCACGTGGAGATTTATATAACTTTATATATAGCAAGAGACATACAAATACCAACCTATGACCTTTTTATAACTCTTAAAGACAATTTAGTAGATAGATTCTAAGAAATCTTATAAGTAATAGATTTCAAACTAAGGATTGGACTGACATTTAGGTCGATATATGTATCAACATTTTAGTTGGTAGATTACATTTAAAGGTTTTAAACAACCTTATGTGCTAGATGTGTATTAAATTTCAAACATTTGTCTGTACACATTATAATGAATGCATTCAATTCTTCAGAGATGTTACAGTTTAGATATAAAATGTATCATCAGTTCAAGGTTTTTTTTAAGTTATATATACTTACAAAGATGTAGTTTAATATTAAATTTGTTTTAATTAAATTAATAAATGTGAACATTATTTGACTCTGATTCTAGTGGTGCAACGAAATCAACTGTAGCACTACTCAGCAATAAAGGAGATATACTTGCTCAATTGGACAATGAACCAGCGACAAATATATGGGTTAGTATGTGAATCTCATGAATGCTATATTACATCTGCTCTTGTTTATTTGGCATATGTAAAAAATATGAAATGATTTATATAATTATAGGTAATGGGTATGGATAACGTTGTTGATGTCTTGTTACAACTTGTAGAAAAAATAAAACATGAAAGTGGTATTGGAAATGGCACATCATTGTCTGGAATTGTAAGTTATTTAAAAATGAATTTAGAGAATAGATATTTAAATACATTTTGTGATTTTGTATTTTGAACAGGGACTTTGTCTAAGTGGATGTGAGGATGTGCAAACAAATCAAATCATAAAAGAGAAATTTTGTGCCAAATTACCCAATGTAGATAAAGATGCTCATGTAGTAGTTGCATCAGATTGTGTTGGACCTCTAAGAGTTGCTTCCAGAACTGGTGGAATTGTTCTTATTTCTGGTACTGGCTCAAATTGTCTTTTAATCAATCCTGATGGATCTGAGGCTCGATGCGGTGGTTGGGGTCATATGTTTGGTGACATGGGTTCAGCTTGGTGGATAGCAAATAAAGCTATTAAAATGTATATGGAACATGAAGATAATTACAAGCCGTTACCATATAGCACTGATTATGTATGGAATGCAATACAAGAGCATTTTGATATTAAAGCACGGTAAGTAAATACATATATTTAATATTAGTGCATAATATGAATCATATTATATGATTTGTAATTTGTTTTTTTCTTTCTATTTTGTAGGGCTTCCATTTTAGCATATTGCTTCAAAGATTTTGATAAGTCATTTTATGCAAGATTGACTGTAAAATTGGCTAAAGGAGCTGATTCTGGTGATCAATTTTGTAAAGCTCTATTTCATTTGGCTGGTGAAAAATTGGCTCAACATATTGCAGCAGTTAGCTCGAAAATAGATCCTGTAGGTACTCTTCATAATAAATCAAATTGTAATCATGCAACATTTGACAACAAAATATTCTTTTATTGTAGGAATTATTTAATGGCCAATATGGAGTTCCAATTGTTTGTATAGGATCAGTATGGAATTCTTGGCAGCATATGTCTGAAGGATTTAGAAACATATTACTCAATGACTGTAGTTCTCCATTGAAACGATTTTCTCTACTTCAACCCATTGTGACATCCGCATATGGTGCAGCTAGATTAGCATGCAAAGACGACAATATTGTAGGCATCAAACATAATGTTGAAGTACTATTCTCATATGGAACAAAATTTGAATCTGAAACAGTTTAAATTCCATAAAATTTCCATAAATGCTATGCCATTCTTTGCCAATTCTGATTAGTTATATTATTGTTACAATGGTCATATTATTATATAATTAAACTCTCAAAATATCACTGAATGAATAATATTATGTGATTATTTTTCTATCAACTATATTCTAATGGGTCCCATTCTTTTTTAAGTATACACACAAAGTAAATATCTAATAAATATAATTTATATTTTATTTGATGATATTTACAATATGGCTTCTGAAGATTTATTTTTAATGATGTTATAATTATTGATGAGTTTCAATGCAATAAATGACAATATATATATATATATATATATATATATTATACAAGTTAAAATAATGATTAGTAAAAATACTTTTTCATTTACACATATGAATTTTCTCTTTTTGTACAATCTGTAAAATGAAATAAGTTTCATCTTTCTAAATACTATAGTTTTCTAACTTGTCAATATTGTACTGTGCTTTTAGAGTTGAACTTTCTACGTTATTGAAACACAGGTTAAACAAGTTACAGAGAAAAAAGTTTGTGAGTAAATATAATATAAAAGTTAATTTGTCTTCTTTTGAGAAGTATAAAAGTATTTCAACACATTGAGAAGACGCATTCTATGTCTCATTTTCCAGTTCTCATTATTGCATATTACAGAAATTTTATTAATTGAGTGAGTACTCCAATTTAGAGAACACCTGCTGAAGTAGTGACAGTAAGTACTAAATAATCATAAAAAATTGAATACGCTAACAATAACGACAGAGTTCTAATTTGAATTCATGCTGACAAAAACAAAATTAGTGCATTTCAACTAATACCACCAATATAATTGACATATTGTGTCATTTCCGGACCTCATGACATACTTCTTGTGCTCTAATTGTAATTCCCTGTGGAGGCAGGCGGCGATCATCTAAAAACCTTTTTAAGAAGAAATAATAACTATATGAACTACATATACACACAACTAAAAAAGTTATATAATATTTTATTATATTGAGGTTATCAGTGTCAAATTAACAATAAAGTAAATACTTTTAAGCATCTTAAAAGTTTCTTGATCATTTCAAAATTAGTACAAGTGCCTTATTTGAAATTCTATTACTGGAGATACGAAACTGATAATTTTTCAAAGAGTATATACGTAGTTGTTACATTGTTTGTAAGAAAAATAAACTTAATAAACATTGCCATTGTGTTAGTCTTCTTTTTTGCAAGAAAAAAATGAATTTTTTGAAAAACAAAAGTTCGAAAAATACAAATGCACTTATGGTGCAGGCTCAACAAAGCAAGACTAACAACGGTAAAGCTGAAGTTGCTGCAATAGACAAGATGGTGAATTAGATTCAATTTATTTATAGCAATATAAGAAATTATTTTAATAATTTATTATTTTAGAATGGCTCAACATCATCATCTCCCACTGACATGGAAAAGCCCCTACAAGGTATTTTAAAAAAAAATCTTCCAAAAGAAGATGGATTAGAAGAATTTATTGAAGCGCTGATACCAACAAGAACTTCAAGCATTAGGCTATCAATTAGCAGTTCCGACTCAGGTATTTATTTTATTTTGACTTTATAGAGCTAAGTAGTACACTTTACTGAAAGTGAGATTATCATCATCATGCATTGTATACACTCGCATTACATACGCATAATACTAAACACTAAATTAATTTTGGCGTCTATAAAGCTTCAAGTCACAAAAGAGCAGAATGTGGATGATGGCTCATACTATACTTCAGCTCTGGTAGTGTCTTGTAGATTTTTAGTATCTCAACATGAGATTCTCAAACTTCAAAGGAAATTGAAAAGCTTGATAAACTACAGAAATCAATAAACTTACTAGTTAGATTGCTCTATATAGAAAACTACTAAACTTCTTTCTACTCTTTCGTTTCAAGAATTTCATAGAAACTTTTAAAGGAAATATGGATATATCTTTTGGAACTGTATAGGAGATCAAAATTACTATATAATAGTATCTGATCACTTATCAGTAATGCTATATTTCGTCTAAGGTCTTCTATTATGTAGAAGTCTCAATCATCGTTCAACTTCTTTAGCCAACTGTGAAAGTGATATAAGATTTGTTTGAGAATCTTAAATTGAGATCCTAAAGTTTTAGTTATGTAGAGAATTCTGGTTGAAAGAACATAAACAGGACTCGCAATATCTTACTTTGCTCAATTCAAAGTTATCTTCTATGAATTATAGATAGTCTGTCTGAAAATTTTTATTCTTTATAATACTACTATAAAAATTGTTTGTTTTGACAATCGTGTCATTGTATCATGTAATTTGTATGGCAATATTTCCGGTGATACTTTCTGATACTGACCTTGTTTACATATGAATGAATCATTTCTTATTGCTTATTGTCCGTATGATAATAAGAAATGTTCTAATAAAATATTCATTATAACAAAATATTTACACATCAAGAGTCTTTTTACATATCTACATTTGTCATCATACTCCTGTCATTGCGTAATAGATATGCCATGTTTTGTTAGATCTTTTCAAATATTTTATATCTAGTACATGAAAAAAGTCGTTATAAGTATTACAATATTCACTTTTACAATAAGTTTTCAGAAATAAAATACGATACTTTCATACTTTTGCTTGCTTGCAAATTTGTACATACATATATTAAGTCATAAAATCATATAACCATAAAATTGAAGGAGTCGTATATGAATTTGTTGAGACCATGTTCCGCAAAGAAATGCTAAATAAGTTTTTACAACAAGCTCGTGTGTCCGTGTGAATAGAAAAAACTATGTGCATTACATATTTTGTAACAGAGTCATCATGTTACACCAAAGTATTATTATTATTTAGCTGATTACAGATATGTAGTACATAATATGCAAATATTCTTTGTCATTTTCACACACGATCATTTCCATTTTAGTCATTTCCATGTTCTTTTTCTCTCAAAACTGATACATTCTAGAGGCTTAAACTTTGTTTCTATTGAATAAAATGCATCAATAACAATTGCCATATGTAGCCATCATATATGCAATGGACATTCATTAGAGAGACAAGTTTAGAAAAAAAAACCTGTTGTCGTGAATGTAAATTCACATGTGCATATGTACCTTGACCTATGCATAATGTATTTTTCCACAAGGGAATAAAAACAAGGTATAAAATAATACATTACTTCTAGCACTAATGCATATGAGAATTTAATAGAGATGATGACAAGTGTTATTGCATTGCAAATAAATTACAAATGTAATAAAATTGGCTATAAATGGAAATGGAATGCATGCGGATGTATAATATGATGTAAAGTGTAAAAGGTCCTAATGTAGCAAAACCAATTGAGAATACATTTCTCATGGTGTGATTGAAACACTTTAAAACTTAGTCTTAACAAAGTACTATATGTCGAAAGACACATATATATATTGTATAAGAAGATGTAGTACGTGATACTACACTATAATTATGGTAATTAGTAAGAAAATAGAAACTAGTAATAATTTAACGTCTCAGTTTTACAAATTTGTTCTTATGTATAATCATTACATATATATACTGTATGCCATGCTGAATGGAGCATCTTTAGAAATATAATTTGAGACGACATTATTGCAAATGAGATGCAAAATAAATTATTTTGTAGCTACAGGAACTCTTGCATATTATGTAGAGCTCCATCATAATTCTCTGTAATTACGACAAAAACTCTGCCTGCATTCATAAAATCTTTTTAATGTTAAAACCAAAAAAGTTAACTTTTATAGACTTTCTATGTGTGAGGTGGATGCACTAAATGAAAAAGCTGTATAAGAAGTTTTTTTTCGCTTTTCTATTGATTTTGCACTAGCCTCAATTTCTCACACATTATATAAAAAACTCTCTTTCATAATATGAAAATTGTTTATGATCATGCACATCACATCACTCACAAAAATTGAGACTTGAAATTTCTCACTTTTGAAGCTTATATATATATTTTATACAAGTAACGAACTTGCTAACCCTGAATTCTAATTCAGTTTCATTGAGTACTCGTATCTATACTATTACTTACATATATATGCAACATGTATGTAACATCTAGCAATAACACTAATACATTCTTTTATATAATAGTAACATGAAATGGGGATAAATATGAGAGATTGAAAATTGAAATTCATGCATATCTGTAGTACAGATTCTGTACATATAAGTTTGTTGCTAGTGGTAAAAACTAATTTGCCAACAACCTTGGGCAGAATCTTCTTTCCTCTCTATTCTCTATAGCATAGTAGTGTGAAGAAGCGTCATTTTGCATGAAGCCATTTTCATCATCTTTGTTGTTGTTGCTGAAAGGATTCTTCAGCATGTTCAATTATAAATCAATCTGTAGTATTGAAATTGAGACTTTCAAAGCTACGCAAAAATGCTTGCTCTGAAGAGATGGTGTCAGCGCAGTCAGCCTTCTATCTACAAATTTATACTGTAGAAGTGACATCAACTGAAAATTGAATTTATTATTTCAGCTACATTTTTCTTATAGCATACATAGAGAAATACATGCATTCTGGATGACCGAGAGTTCGGTTTCTTCGGTCGGATTTATGCACCGGGAGTTTCATACTAAATACTGCGTGAGTGATATGTGCGGAGAAAAGATTTCCTCTGTTTTGTTTTGTAACATAGAAAAAAAAGTTGGAAAGAGAAAAAATAGAGAAGTGAGTTTCTTCGACTCCATTCTTTTGACTTTTTTCCATACATTTTAAAACCGGATTGCCGACTTTTGTCAACTAACGTAAGATACTCTAGTAAAATCAGTGAAGCGTGCTGAGTATAAAACTGTATTTGTCACATAAATAGTTGGATTATATTACATGACAAAAACAAAATCAAGTTTTGTACTTCTGTCAATTAGTGTATACCGTGTCTTGTTGCTATAAACACATTCAAAAAGAGTGTAGGTTTATGCATACTTGAGTGAAAATAATCAGTAAAAAGCATTTTCTTCTTTTGACTACTGAGGTTATCGTGTCATTCATTGTCCGTCACGACGGCAAAACTCAACTCATTCAGACTTAAGTGAACAAGTCACGTCACATTAACAAATCTTATCAACACAATTAGTACTAGTAACAGTAAACAAAGTAGTTGTTTTATACCACCGACGAGAGAAGAAGAAAAAGCTCCAGTCAAAAAGTTACTTTTCTAGTATTTTCACAAGAAAACCAAAATTGGATTCTAGTCATCAAATGTAATTAGCTTAATTATTTTCTCTAGTATATGTCATATTATTGTTGATATACAAAAAAGACCAACGTGAGCCTTCATATTGTCACATCATCAAGAATATTGAAGTAGTTTCTCCCACTATGTAATAATAACTACAACATAAAAATTCTGACTGACTGATGAAAACTACCGGCTGTGATCTTTATTAAATCTTTAATGACTGACTGAGTAATACTAAATGCAACGATAAGAAGAAGATACCACAATACAACACAATTATATACAGTGTTGTAATATTATTATAATAGCATAGTAAATAGTAACTCTCTCTCTCTTACTCTGTTAGTCAACAAAAACAAAAATCCTTGAAAAAGTCTTCAAGATTCAACATCTTCTATATATCTAACTTGAAGTTTTATTCCAGCTGGTTACATAAGAGAAGTTAAAGAAGACTCTTCTCACTGATGACATAAGCATCTTTTATTCATCTCTCACTTCTACTTCTTCTCTCAACACTACTAACTACAAGTGTAATAGTAGTCAGTCACTACTTATCTATCTCATCTTTTGCTTTGATCCATCTCTCTCTCTCTCTCTCTCTCCTAAGAAATTTTGTTGTTGTTGTAGTTTCAAACGACTTTTGATCAAGGAAAGACTACAAAAGCTACTACTACTAACTAGAGATACAGCATCATCATTTTATCATGGACTGACTATGAAAATTGATTGAAGACGTAAAATATCACCAACTCTTGTTATTAGATTGGGTACTACTCTAACCTTTTTACTCTTGTGTAATATAATGTGTGTAGTTGTTGGCTGAACTTGAGATTTTCTCTGAGAAGAAAATCTAATATATATAAATCTTTCATCAAGAGTCAAGTGTACACAAGAAGAAACGTTAACTAGCAAACTGCTCTTGTTGACTACTCGTCGACTTTTAGCTGACAAGACATTTCATTCAGACAGAAATAAAAATTGTGAGAAACCAAATGGATTACACAAGCATTTACTAAAGTACTAAAGTTGAGGAGAAAAGATAGACAAGTTCATTGTACTGAGTATATATATATTAGTAGTTGCACTCGTTGTCTGTGTGCCTCAAATAATAATATACTCTTTCGTGTCTTTTTGCTACATTTACATGCGTCTACTCTCTTTCTCCATTTTGCATGTGGTCTTCTTACTTACTACACAGAGTCTTAAGTAACTTTTAGTAAAACCTCAAAAACACAGTTCAAGTTTTGCAACCGGTGTGGTGCACACACGTAACAACATAGTACTATAGTTTTATATTAAAGTTGAAGTCTTGAGATAGACATAGATAGAAAATTGTCTTTTAGTATTGGAGATATGGACAGTCATTTTAAAAATAATATTAAATAAAAGTATTGGGACGACAATATAAGTAATTGCCTGTGTCCTTCACTCATAATCTGTCTTTTGTCATCGTGACCACACAAGCTCCATGGTGAATTTGTGATATTATAAAACTTGTGTAACCTTCAATTTTCTTTTTCTCTCCGAGTCTCACTGGAAAGTGGGTTTTTACCTTTTAGTCAACAACGAACCAATCAACGATTATCCTTTTGTGTCTCTCACATCATTTATTATACAGGTAGAGAAAAGAGAGTAGATTGTGAGTGTGACAGACTATCTTCAAGAAGACAAAACTCCTCTGCCATTGTATTATATAGTTTGACACCAACTGTCAATACTGTATGTGTACACATAAAATTCGTCCAATACAACTCAATAAGTCATGAGATAAATCTCATGGACTTTTTCTCCAGAGAACATACATAGCATCCATACTTACTTTGATACTTTGAGTTAAGTCACTAGCTAGAAGAATGTCTGATAATAAAGTGAAAAGTAGTAGTGGGACTAAAAACGGTAAAGCCAGTGATAGTGAAATGAGTGCTAGTACTGTAGATAATAATAGTGTTGTTGGTGGTAGCAACAATGGAGATGCTAAAGATGCAAAAATTTCTAATGGACCTGGATTTGGTAAGTTGGAAAATTCTTAATTTCTTTTCATATATCTATATATCTGTTAACTATTAATATATATACATTTTTTTCTAAAGGTCCTGGTCCAGCATTATCATCAGCTCCAGGAGTCACAGAAAAGTGTCCTCAAGCAGTTGAAAAGTGTTTGTTGGAAGCTCGAATGAGTCAACATGGCTCAAGTATCAAGGTGAGTTGATATTTAGTTTACATGCAATTCAAACACTATATTTATATTATTTCTTCTTCGACACAATTGCACAGCTGGATTAGATTGAACTATAGAATGCATATATATGTAGTATGCAGAGCAGAGAGTTACAATGACATTATTATTAGTGTGTATGTGCTCAATTTTGATATAAAGTTTTTTTTCTGGTTTCAATGTAACCCAAGACCTCCCGTTGACCAGCTTATTTCATCCTTGTGTTGTAGATAGTAGAGAAGTCATTTTTATTTATTGACTAGTTCAATATGTAGACAAGGTATTTTACTTTGCTAAAGTTTGGCACACGTTTGATAGAACTGAGCATACTAAATAGAATTGCATCATTAGATACTACTTACTAATACTAATGTATTATATAAAAGGTTAGATCATTCATATTAAAAAAGAATCAGTTCAGAACTCCGAAAAAATGAAGGCAAACATGAGTTTGGCATTGAACCTGTAATATTAAGTCTGTCAAAAATCTTTATGTTGGCTTCTCTAATGAAACCAATACCTAAATACACGTCCTGAGGCCTTAATGTCATATTTCTTCTCATTCTTCACAGGAAATAACAACTGATAGAAAAATATCATTATAGAGATATCTACTATTTTGTTTGAACTTCAGTTCATTATTTAATTACTTTCATTTATAATAATCGGATAATGCTCTTATATGTTTATTTATCCATCAATCATTTTTGTTGTCTATAACATAAGCTATGAGTCATTCATTTTTAACTTGTTCCTTATCATATATGATATATGACCCTGACAATATTTTTGTATTCACTCGCATTTTTCAAATGAATATTATTCCTTCCTAACAAAATAAAAAGTTCAATCACGCTCTATTTTTTCAATCTACATTAAATTCAATATAATATGTATTTCGTGATAAGTATTTTTGTCTGTCATTGTTTTCATATTATTTTCGTGACACTCTATTGTGAGCTATGATCATGACAATGAACTAAATTATAGTCAATTGTAATTCTTCTATTCACATTAGCACTACTACTTTAGATAAAAATACAAAAGAGGAAGTGACAGTGAATTATCCTGTTTTAGGTAGTTTTGAAATTGAATTTTTAAGCTCACCACGCTCAGAAATAGGTTAATGAAAGCATCTCATATAGAAACATTATTATGATGACAATTGACATGCAATATTTGAGTCGATGAGGTTCTGTACGTATGTATATAGAATCCAAATTATACTTGTAGATTGATTGTAGCTCTACGTGTAAAGTTTTGTGAACAAAAAAACATCAACTCATCATTATATCATCTTAGTCTTATTGTTGAAATGGAATCAGTTACTGAGAATGTGAGTACAACAAAATCTAATACTTCTACTAACAAAAATACTAGACGTACTGTACCATCACGTATTATGGAAGTTTTATTTGAATTTGTGTCTTTATTGGTACGTCGAGATTTTGATTGAGTTAGTTTATTATTAGTACAGGTTAAAGTACTAGTAGTATCAAGTATTGGAAGTCACTGATAGTTCTTCATCATTCCTTCGAGTCAACAATAAGTGTAATAAATTAACTTTATATCTAATTTCAGGCTGGACAAGATGGAAAATCATCTGCTTCCAGCAGACGAACAACAAGAATCAGAAGTCGTTCTCTTTCTGCTTCATCAACGGACTCCTACAGCTCAGGTAGATATGTAACTAAAGTTTTTATTCCAAGAAACTCTTTTTGCCTACGGTGTGCCAAGCATTTAGTGAATTGTAATCTTTTACTTAGCTAATGAATATTGTAGTGGGATTTGAATTTCATCTCTTTCTCAGCAGAGATTTTTTTAAAACAATACATATATACACATTTGTTTTATAAAGTTAATTTTAAAATAAACTCAAAAAAACTGCGTCTTGAAAAATGACTAAGAGTCGTAAATGCATCTATATAGTTGTACAACTCAAGAGTATTGTATTGATAAAAACTGCGTGTTATATATAACGCATATATATTTAACTAAATTCATACTAAAAAATTTCGCAGTTGGTAATTTTATAAATAGAACAAATATGCGATATTGAAATAGCTGCGCTACGCTTCCACGAATATATTAAATGATGCAAGGAATCTTGAGCATTTGATCTTTTTAATAGTGTTCTAGTTTCTCTCTCTCTCTCTTTCTTCATACATGTACATAGTTACGTAACTGGCACATGTTACATCTCTTTCTCTCTCCTTCTCTCTTTGTCGTTTATATCTCACTACTTAATTAAATACGACTCGAATGACCAAGTTAATTGAATGTTTACTTTATGTTCTTTTGTGTACTTTAACCTGACTTCTTGTAGACTACTAATGTAAAGTAAACATGGATGATGATGATGATGATTCCTAAGAAAATATATAGCTTTCACTATATACATACGTGAAGTGAAACCATAAAACTTGCCTACGGTGTAATATGATAGTATCATCCTGCAATTAAAGAATAGAATTTATGTAGTGCATAGTGTGAGGAGCCGTGCAAAAATGCTAAACATGTAATTTAGTTGTTGGTGAATGAAAATCAACTTTAGTTAAATAGTATACAAAATACGTCGAGTTTCTCTCTACCACACATAGAAATAAAAAGGCCGGTATATATAACTACTGTACGAAATGATGTTTCGTTTAGTTAGTTGAATGAGAAGCTGAGAAATTCTGAAAAGCTTATATAGGTAGCTAAATTTAAGAGCTGCTTAAAAAGTACTAGTAAGAGGAGTTCACATAGAAGAAACAGGAAGAACGAACTAGGAACAAAGTGAAGGTTTGCAGTTTGAAATTCAATGTAGAGCAAGCATTAGGACTAAAGGTTTTGTTCTCGTAGCGCGTTGGAACGTTGTTGTTGTTGGAAGTCGTCTGACTGAGTCGGAGCAAGTAGAAGAGTTTTTTTGGCAAGTTGCCCACAAGCGAATCTTTTAGTTGTGGTAGATGCTCGACTTTCAAGAGTGAGAGAGAGTTCTCTTCTTCACTAGAGTTCTTATCCTGCACCATATTTTTCTAATACTGACTTTACTAGCTTTATTGAGGATTGAGCACTCTGGCTGACTCTTTGGTGCTCTCGAATTCAGTTTTTAGTGCATTTTATTCATATAAAGTTTCTTATATCAGTCTAATCTAATGGATTTTATTCAGACATACTATACTAGAGGAGTGTAGGAGTCAAGTAACTACTTGCTAGGAGTGATGCAAGCAAAGGGTTTTTTCATCTCTTTCCATGTAGCAAAAAAAATCTGTCTCAATATAACTTCTTGTGTAAAGTTACCTGTGCATTGCAGTAAAGCAGAATCTGTCTACTATATATATACACACTCACACAGATTCTATTATTATTGACTCATTGAAATTGCTCCTTTCTGAGAAAGGCTTTCTCCTGTTAGCTTGTGAAGACACAGTGTAATAAATGTGAAAGCAAATCAAGTGCAAATTTTTTTCTCTGGTAAAAAAGTTTTCCTAATCTAATAATGTAATCTACCATCTCTTCTAAAGTACACTATTACACATCTTAATCTAAAAACTTTCACTCATATATATATCTCTCTCTCTGCTATTTGTCTTTTCTCTCCTTGCGCTTTTTCTGTCAAGAGTCGGTCCCAAAAGTAATTGAGAGAGAATAAAATGTTGTGAGATGTGAATGTCACCTTCATTAAAATTATTATTAGTGAGCTCAATGTTTTTGAGTGGTGGAAATGAACTGTTTTTTTGTAAAAAGTTATTACAAATTTTCTCAAATGTTATTGTCATAAGTTGGAAACAAAGTATGTTACACAGTGTGCTATGTTTGTTTCAAAATGGAGGAAAAATTACTCTTTACTGTATCAATATTTATTTAGAATTTATCACCTGTGCGTCATTGAAATTTAATTTGGTGAGGTATTTTGGCTCTGTTTCCTTTGTATAGTACAATGTAGATAGGTATTATTGTGCCATATCCTAATTCGATTGTAAACAGGACTCTTGCCTGATGTGTTACACTATTGATACTTTACTCAGTCACTTTCTCAGGTGAGCTGCTTCTGTTTGCTCAACATTTTTATACACTGCTATATACGTTAAACGGCACAGTTTGACTATAGATATATGTTCATAGTGATACTCACTACTACTACTACTTGAGAACTTTATTATTCTATGAAGGGAAAGCAGTTGAAAAAAACATTACTTTTCCAAGAGGAAAATATATAAAAAATGAAAATATAAAAGAACTGCAAAAACTGCTATTAGTAAAGCTATATATTTTACGTGTAGAAAGAACTGCAGGTAAACATTTTTGAGTCTCTTTCTTTGCTCTGCTGCTAGATTTATATTTTCTTTTTATGCTATCTATCGTCTTCTTTCTCATTAAGATGGTTCAACTTGATTTCATTCACATTGAAACTTGTCCATCTCTCCACTAATACTCTCATTCTTTTTTCTGTTTCATGCTGAGTTGTCTGCTTAATCGTAGCTTGCCTTAGGAGCACACAGCAGTAGGCAATGGCAAGTTGTGAAATGTGAAAGTTAGTGAAACTGGCAGATAGACATTGATGTGAAAGGTGATATAGAAAAAAAGAAAGGTAGCTATGTACTACCTACCTATATAATATATACTACCTCTCTTTTACTTTCTTATAGCTCAACTTTTTTCACTATTTGATACTCTCTCATTCTTTTCTCCTTCCACGGTTCATCGCTTAAACTCGTTTTCTTCTTTTGTGTTTTCGAGTTCTAAAACAATCTCCCTATTACTCTACCCTCAGAGAAAGAGAGATTGCCTTTTTAGGATGCATTAGTAGCAGTGGGTTGGATATTTGGATCAAAATGTGAAAAAAGTGAAAGTCTAGTCAAGTGAAACGGTACAAAGTATACAAAAAGGATGCTCTCTTCTAGTTTTTAGTTTTATACCAGGAAACTCTTGCCGGATATTTTTTGGAGCTCTAGTTCCTCTATGCTTTCTTCTGTTTATACATGTAGGAGGATGACAATAGAGAAAAGAATGTAGGGAAAGCAAAGTAGAGAGAAACTTTATGTAAAAAGATCGATCGTTCTCTACAGTTTTTTTGCGAGACTGTAATTTTTAGTTGATGGTGATGTGAGTGAGGGTGAATTAATATATAGAGAATTAATATATAGATTGTTTGCATTGTTTATATATATACATACTAAGACTTTTCATTTGCTACACGTAAAATCAATTTCAAAGTTCAGATAGACCAACTATTATTATCAAGACTAAAAGTCGTCACTTTTGTTAGTAGAGAGACGCAATTTACAGCTGAGGTACTTTTTGTTAATGTTTTATTTGAGCAAATAATTTCCTCTAAATGTATTATTATTTCCTATTGTTAGAGCATTATGCCAAAGAAATGTGAAATAGAAGGTATTAATTATTTGCTTGAAGAGGTCATAGCTTGTGATGAAATTATTAAATTATTTCCCTGTCAGTCAAAGTGCTCTCTGGTCTTTTAGTAATCAAGTTAACTAATGCTGGCTCACCTCTGTTTGTTTGCAGCAAGCCTCGTACTCGTAGGTAGAAACACAAATAGCACGCTAGGCCGGCGAGGAGAGAGAGAAAGAGAGAGGTTAGTTAGCATGAAATGTCACATTCAAAGTCAAATCAATGAGTCAAAGTCAAAAAGTAGAAGAGGACACAATCAAAAGCCAAATGAAACTGACTCTTTTGATCGTAGTGTGAAAAAGTTTGTGAAACTTCGAAGGCTTTTAGTTTTTGACATTTCTCGTCTCTCTCTCTCTCTCTGTGTAGTAATATATTTTGTTTTGAACTTTTAATAATTATGATTCTCTAGCACGACTCAAGCAGAACTAACTAGTTAAAAGTGATCATGTTTGTAGAATAGTGATGATAGATGATGAGGCTGCAATATGTAGCTCAAGTATTTGTTTGTGTGAGAAGTTGAGTTTTGTGAGTTGAGAGCTATGATAGATGTTGTTATATATATATGGATATATCTAAATGTCTATATAAATGTGCTGGCTCTTGGCTATTGGTTCCTCTGTGCAAATAAGTTATTAGTAGTTTCAATAGTTTCAAGGCAAAATGAGTGATGAGAGGTGAGGAGCTAGAGGTGAAATGTAATTAATTAGTGAGTTTGATTTATGTACCTTGATTATTAGTAGTGGAGTCGAGGTTTGGCATTAATTATCATCTTTCGATATATATAGGTACGACTTATTGAAAATGTGTATAAATGTCTGAACATTTTAGTATTCGTCTTTGGTATTATAACTGAGTAGTAGTGTATATAATAGTATATAACTTTCATTTCATTTATTGTACTACATGAGAAAACTACCGGAGAAGATAAATTTTGTTTCTGTGGTCTGTACCGTAGAAAAGGGCTATATATGCAAGAGCTTCTCGTTTAAATAGATAGGATATAAAATGAGTTGCTCAAAGTGGTTTTTTCCTACATTACTCTAGTGTCTGTATTGAGTTTCTTATTTTCTCAAGTAGAAACTATACTCGAGAGTATTTTAATAGTGCTACTACTACTACATTCGTCTATTTATGATTTTTGTTTTATAGTTGAAGGCACGTTTGCAGAAAGTCTGAATGTATATGTATATAATTGTAATAGTATAGATATGTACTACAAAGAAACTATTAGTTTCAGACTAAACTACTTTTGCGTTATTTCACCTTTGGGTTATGTTTATCGCTACTAGAACAAGTAGTGGGCAAAACTAAATCCCTAATGTAAACTCAAGTCTAAATAGTATTCTTATATTATGTACATTGTACATGCGGTAGAAAATAAAAGATGAAATTTGCCATTACACTACAACAAAGTGAAACAAACTCTTTTCTTATTCTCTCTTTACTTTTTGTGAGAGTTCTCTGCACTTGTAATGTACATTTATAGTGTGTTTTGAGTTGTGCTACTACACCCTGTGTAAATTGTTATTAGGACACAACCTATAGTATGCTTGTTCATCCTCCTACAATCTCATTGTGAACTGCCAACCGAAAATCTTATTTGAGAAGAGTAGTACAATCGAGTTGATGTGTTGGCCAAGAAAAAAGCTAAGAAAGTCTCTCTCTTTCTTTCTATTTCTTGAGCTCCTTAAACTTTTACTTTGTTTTTTGTCCTTTATCTTGTGAATCTACTTTACTAGAACAAAAACGTCTATTGTATTCTATTGTATGGTTTCTTTCGATCATACTACTTGAGCAAGAGTTTTTTTTGAGTTGATTTCAGTGAAAAAAATAGAGGTTGAAAGCAAATGCTTGTTGTTTTTCTAAGAGGACTAGACCGGTGAGAAGCTTATAAATAGAACAAAAAAGGTTCTAATGTGATTGATCTCTGATGTTACCAATAACTTTTATTCTATCATAGCCCCGATTAAATAACATATAAAGACGACTCGCCAAAAAGTACTTTTCTCATATCAATTTACCTCTTCTGTTTGTTTTAATAAAACACAAATATTTTTTAAATATATGTTGTATATATATACACTATATAGTCAATTTCATAAGTTTCTTAACCAATTGAACGTGCGAGTCCAAGTATATAGAATATTAGTTGTCTGTAATGTAATATACAAATATATTATTTACAAGTGTTTTTTTCATGAGAGAATATATTTCGTTTGGTTTCATCGATTGTGCTCTATATTGATTTTATATCTTGATATGATATGAGAAAAAAAGAAAAGAATTTCAATGGTATATGTGTAACAAGAGTAACAACAACTCTGTACGGTGTATAGCGAGCATTATAGTAGCTGCATGAGACGTGTGTAGAAGAAAAGGTTGAAAGTAAAAATTTCCATGTGTAGTTAAATAATATTGAAAAATAGTATTGTAGTACATATTTTATATTTCCAAAAAGTGATAACAAGAAATAAGTCAAAGTCAGTGACTGTTGCATTCACTTTAGAATTCACACATTCAAGCGCCTCAGGAGATAAGAAGAAGCGTCAAGGGAGAAAGTCTGAGAGAGTAGTGAGTGAAAGTAGAAATCATTGGAAAAGTGTCATTTGTGTAGTAAGATCTTGTGAGAAGAGAGTGACTTGAGGAAAAATGGCAGCAGCTGCTGCATCATCATCATCATACAATAGCAGTCGACCTTCGGGCAATGAAGAAGAGGATGAAGCATTGGATTTACATTCCTTGATAAAAGTAAGAACTGTTGTATATCTTCTTTCCATGTTGTTAAATTTCATGAACATTGTTTTCGACTCGGTATTTTTTATTTGTAATACATTCCCAGCTATATTTGAGCTGCTGCTGTCATGTCAGTCATGTAGTAAATCAGATTTTATTATATTTTATTCTATACTTATTATAATACACCATATCAAACATAACGATCACTTTTATTTTGCTCTTTTTGCGCATTCTACTTCATCCTACTTTTTTCAACTGGTAATAATGATATGCAGCACTTCAGCAACAACAGCAGCTTACATTAAGTGTGCTTTAGTTTAACTATATATCTATTCAGTAGTTTACAGCATAGCTTTGCTTTTTCTTGTAAAACTTGAGAGTTATTATAAAGCTTGAGTTTAACATTGGTTCTATTATGTGTAGTAGTAAAGTATAAGAAGAAAGCTATATTATCTTACTGTATAGTATAGTATTGTTTGCTCATTTTTTGACTAGAAAACATCATTAGACTGGATTTTAGAGATCGAGAGCTCTTGTTAGAAGAGAGCTTATGCTAAATGTGTACTTTGTAATATGCATGAGAACAGGGAAATGTCAAATGTTGATTGTATTTTGTATTAGAGTCTGTCAAGTGAAGTCAGCAGTTGCTAAGTTTCGGCATGCTCTTCTCCTCTCATTTGTAATATGCTGGCATATGTACATAATAGTAGTATGCTATATAGAAGCTGTCTTATATTTTATACAATATTGTGTTTTTCTCTTGCTTTTGTGGATGAAAATGGGTTTAGAATATGTTTGCTCATACGTGGCATTATTTTCATATCTCTCCTCTATTCTGCGTAAGTATACTTGACTTAATCCTGTAGTAAATTCAACGAGATGACAACAACAATACTAAGTCTTCTCTTCTACTCACAGTCTTCCGCTAGATAGATTAGGCACATAGAGGCTCATATATACATATATTTTGTTGAAGAACATAGCAAAATACAACTACTCTTGTTTCTCATAGAAATATATAAGGAGCAAGTCACATATTTTTCTCTAAAAAATAAATAGGAGCATATATGAGAGCTTTAACGATTTTTTTCTTCTTCTTTTGCACTATTGGATTGAGTTACGATAGATGAAGAAATAGTTAGAATGAAAATTCTATTTCTTTGAGAATATACATATGCATATTATTATTATGTGTTAGACATTTTGTCATTTTTTACACGTCTTGTTTCTCTCATGATGAAGTTTTTCTCTCGCCTGCCTGCCTTCATCTTAGATACTACATTTTTATGTACAAAATCATGTTTTTTCCATAATGTGCTACAACATGCTACTCATTTTAACTTGTAGACGGAGTGATTCTGATATTCATTCTCTTGTTATTTGTTTGAGGAACATTATTTACTTGTTGTATCAATGCTGTCTAAAATTAGCGGCAAGGAAGATGTTTTGCTAGTTTTGGCAGTGCAAAACAAAATGAAGCTTCATTGCAACATATGTAAGGAAAGTTTGTTATGCGTCATATGAAGTAAAAAATGAGTAGTAGTACTAGTAGTAGTAGTGGGTGATGTACAGTGTAGAACAAATACCCCATTTGGTCACCTAAGGTGACTAAATGGTCACCTAAAATAGGTGACTAAATAATCACCTTAGGTGACTATTTAGTCACCCACGTGATAGTCGTGTCACGTG
>VCNE01010683.1:0-10177 GCA_009869805.1 Oncopodura yosiiana
CTAATATGTCATCTATGTTGTACTACATTTCATGGCTCTTACACGACGTCAAAAATTGAAAAAATTACTCCGCAGCAGTCAGTTAAAGTTTTTTGCGGGGCTTTTATTATAACTAGACGCAATCAGGTCAATAAAAATTGCACTTTATTTAATTGGCTTTGTAGTTTGACTCATTTCGTACATTTAAATTTTTGTGATCACTTTTAAAAGTAGTAATTAGAAAAGGTACTTTTATGAGCGTCTTGATGGACGTTTTTCATCGTAAATGCTTATTGCTTTGAAGAGAATTTAGTCTAGTCATTAGATTAATTAGCGAAACTTTTTCATCTTCACAAATAAATCAGATCAAACTCTAAAAAAAGAATTCAACAATTTACTTTTGTGTCAGGAAGCCGACTTGTAAAAAGCATAATCATACTAGCTGCTCAGCTACTTAATTCTTAAATGGACATTAGTTTTGGCTAATTAGCTTCAGATTTTTAAGCACCTTGACAGAAAGAAAGCAGCAAACAAGGAGGAAGGAAATCAATGACTGAATTTTAATTGAAAAACCCAATTATTTTTAATTTATTCACATTGTTGTACACAATCAGACTTCCAGTTTTCATATTTCATAGAAAATGGCATCAGAGTGTTAATTAAGCAATTATTAACAGCTTAAACTCTTAAAAAGTAAGTTTTCCTTTGTTCTTTTTGGACTTTGAACTTTCTTTGTTCTTTTTATTTGAATTTCGCGCCCTGTTTTCTTTGTTCTTTTGGACTTTGAACTTTCTTTGTTCTTTTTATTTGAATTTCGCGCCCCGTTTTTCTTTGTTTGTAGTTGGCTCTATTTAGCACTGTATAAAGTACATTTTCTAAAATGTACTTTATGTAGGATAGAATAGGGCAATTAAAATGTACTTAACATTGGACGAGATAGGGAACAAAGGAACAAAGAAACTGTACTTTACATTGATTTTTCCCTTCGCTATATAAAGGCCTGCTAAAAAGCGCGCTCTTCATTTGTAATTTAGACGTCGACCAGTCAACATCTCAAAGACGTTTTTCAAGCCAAGTTTAATTAATTTCATCAAAATTTCTTCAAATTCTTTATAAAGTGAAGTTACAAGTGTTGAAAAAGGTTAATTAAAGTGAAATTTTTATTTCTTCATCGTCTACAATTTTCCTTTGTTGAAGTTTGTGTTAAATTCCATCAAGAAACATCACCATGAAGCTTTCTTTTTGGGTTCAAGAATTTTGGACAAAAACTGCCAAGTATCGTCTCTCAAAAACTCCAATCAGAGACTTAACATCTATTGTAGAAATTGATGATCTTTTAAATGCAATTTGTATATATTGCATAAATGTGCCTGTTGAAAAGTGGGAAAACTTAACAGATAGATCAGGAGATCCAAAAGATGGTTCTAATTGGCAATTGCTGAGCATATAGTAGATAGAGGAATAAGTCCATCTGCCATCAGTATGCGTCTTGGTCATCTTCCTAGTCTCAAAAGAAAGTATGCTTCTCGTCTCTCTACGTTGTTTGCAACAAGAATTGAAATTAAAAGAATGGTGTTAACTTTGATGTCAAAATTTGCAACAGTACTTGGAGTAAGCATTGCTGGATTCATTGCTTCAGATGATATCATTGATGGCCCTGGCTATGAAGAAGACTTAATAGTGTCTCCTAACGTTAAAACTCTTCTTCAAATTCATAAGCAAATCAGTCCACCTTCAGAAGGCTTATATGAAGATATTATTCGTCGATTTGAAAATCCAACTAGTTTATCAGAATCAACAAGTAAGTACATTTTAAATAAGTTTACCATGTAAAGTACATTTTGCCCCTCATGAAGTACATTTTGTCGCATGTAAAGTACATTTTGTCCCATGTAAAGTACATTTTGTCGCATGTAAAGTACGTTTTGCCCCATGTAAAGTACATTTTCACATTGCCCCTTAAAGTACATTTTCTAACAAGAGCTTTCTTAATTTCTTTTTAGACTCCAGTGTCATTTCAGAGTATGAGTATGTTGATAGAGATGATGATGGAGAAGATGTTGAGGTTGAGCAACAAAATAGTAGCAAAATTGAGTCAAATGATACTTGTCAGATAGAATCAATTCCTGGAACTTCAACTAGTGCTCAACAAGTCCCAAGTAAGTTAAACTAAAATATCACTTAATATTGTACTTTTTGCTAATATGTACTTTGTATATGTAAAAATGTAGTGAAAGTTGAAGAAAATGTTGTACAAGTAAAGAAGATAAAGCTCAGTACTGAAGGAGCTGGTGAATGTACTAAAGTTTACGAGGAGTTGGAGGCTGCTGAGCAGATTCATTTTGCAGATCAGCAGCTTATGAGTTTAATGAAGGATATTAAAGAGTTGGATGGAAATGCTGCTTGTCTTTTTGGTAAGTAAACAAATACTACATTATTTTATTTATTTTGTTAGTTACAACCATTTAATCTGCAATTTCTTTGTAAAAGCCCCGCAAAAAACTTTAACTGACTGCTGCGGAGTAATTTTTTCAATTTTTGACGTCGTGTAAGAGCCATGAAATGTAGTACAACATAGATGACATATTAGTTATCTTCTGAACCTCTTTGAATACTAAAAGTCTTTACAAATGATGTCTTACTTAATAAAGGTTTTGCTTAATTCTAAAGTAGAAACCTGATGTAAATAAATAGTAACTCTAATTCCACGAGCTTATTGTAAGTTTACCATATCATCAATTAACAGTAAAAGTACACTCATTAAAGAAAGTTTTAATTGTACTTTTAAATGTACTTAACATATGATAGCATATAATAAAATTATTTTAAAAAGCTAATAATAGAATTCCTAGAACTCATTCTAACCTTTTTCCAGGTAAAATTTACCCTCTGGCTATTCACCTGTATTAACCCCTTTCAATTCAATCATATGGTAGCCAAGCCGTCTGTCTAACCACTCTCACCCTTTAGACGCCAAGCTGTCTGTCTAATGCCTCTCTCCCCCTATAGCTGTCACCCTATCCGAAGTGGGTCGAGACTCTTATATAAAAAGAAGAAACTTTAGTTGTAAAAGTCAGAGCGCTTTTGGAAAGTCAATTAGATAATCTCTGAATAATAATTGCCTGTCACATTGAAAAGCTCATATTACCAAAATTTTTTATTCTTCCTGTTAACTGACAAGAGGGATTTCATCCTAGTTAACGTAAATGTACATTTTAAATCATAGTATTGTTGTTATTAGTATTATTACTATTATTTATTACATTTACTTATGAATTTTATTTAATCATTGTTTTTTTTGTTCTTTTTTTTATAGATGGCTGATCAAATGGAATCTGTTGCTGTCAACTCTCCTTCAAATGGATCTCTTAATTGTACTTTGTATGGACGTGCTAATTGTACTTCATCTGGAGCTGTTAATTGTCAATCTTGTGGAGCTGTTAATTGTACTTCAAATGGATCTCTCAACTGTACTTCATCTGGAGCTGTTAATTGTCAATCATGTGGAGCTGCTAATTGTCAATCTTGTGGACTTGCTACTTGTACTTCATCTGGAGCTGTTAATTGTACTTCAAATGGATTTCTCAACTGTACTTCATCTGGAGCTGTTAATTGTCAATCTTGTGGAGCTGTTAATTGTACTTCATCTGGAGCCAATGTAAGTATATTTCTTTAATTAATTTACTATTAGTTGTACAGTTATTTATAAAGTTTATTTAATCATTCTTGTTGCTTTTTTGTTTTTTTATAGATGGCTGATCAATTGGAATCTGTTGCTGTCAACTCTCCTTTAAATGGATCTCTTAATTGTACTTTACATGGAGCTGCTAATTGGACTTCATATGAAAACAATGTAAGTAAACTCTTATTATCTAATTAACCATTAAGTAATTAATTTAAGCAATGTAAAGCACATATAATAATATCAATGTTCTCGTCTATCTTATGTTACAGGATTCCAATCCAAGTGATTCTATTGACTGTGAATGGGACTGGGAAGTGGAGAGGCGTGACATGCTACCTCGTGATGGTTGGATGGGGTTTGGAGCTGATGATGTTCAACAAGAATCTGATGATGAAATTGATTTTGAACTTGCCTGGCCTGTAGCTGCTGAAGATCCTCCTAATCAACCTCTATGGGAATTTCCTGCTCAATTTGTGAATGTCAATGTTGGAGTGATTGGAGAAGAAGATGATGAGCTGGAATTTGTTGGATTTTTTAATGCTGCTGGAAATCAAATCCATCCACATCCTACTCCTCAACAACAACCACAAGTTCCAGAAGAGCAGCAACACTTTATGGAGTTTTTCAATTACCTTGGCTTACAACATCAACCTCAACCTCAACCACAAGATCAAGAAGGAGTGAATGATGATGAAGAGGATATTCAATTTCTTGGCCTGCAACCTCAACCTCAACCACAAGATCAAGAAGAAGTCAATGATGATGAAGAGGATATTCAATTTCTTGGAAATTTTAATGCTGGAGGGGAAGTGGAGTTTCTTGGCTGCTATTCTAGTTCTGGAGATAAACTCTGGGATTAATTTTTGTACTTTATATATAAAAATGTAATGTTATATTGTATTATATTATCTCATGCTATTGTTTGTAATATTTTTGTTGATATTTATTAAATTCCAATTGTTTTTTTTTTGTAATATTATAATAATACTTGTTTGTAGCTTTTATTTCAAGATCATATCATATTTCATATAGCATAGCATATAAAATACTCGTTTCATTGTTCATAGGTGTATAGCATGGTTCCATATGAAGTACATTTTTTCGAGCATCTCATAGTTGTACTTTACACACAGCATAAACATCCCATAATTGTACTTTACATATAGTATAAATACTCATCAAGTGATAGTTCTTTTTACTATAAAGTTAGATTCCATTTTAAAAATCTTAAAAGTTTATGCATCAAATGAGATAATGGCACTGACATACAATAGTTTAAGTACACTTAAGTTCCAAAAACAACTCCAAGCTGAAGTACAATTTCTCATAAAAATACTTTAAATATCTTTTTCCCATGAAGAATTGTTTAGATTATGAAACCTTTTTTTGCAAACTATGAAGATGACACTCTAAATAAATTATTGGCACTAACAAATAACGGCATAAGTACATTTAAGTTCCAAAAAGAACTCCAAGCTGAAGTACAATTTCTCATAAAAAGATGCACTGTGAGTAGTAGTTCTTTTTGCCATAAGTTGTTAGATGTGAAAAAATTTTTACAGGAAAGAAGCTTAGACCTTAAACTAAGTTTTGGCACTGACAAATAACGGGTTAAGTACATTTAAGTTTCAAAAACAACTCCATAACAAAAGTGAATTTTTCATGAAAAAATGTACTTCAAATGGTAGTTCTTTTTGATGAAAGAAACTAATGGATTTTAAAAATCTTTGAGCACAATGAAGTTTGAACATCATATGAATGAATGGCACTGATAAGTATTAGTTTAAATACAAGTAAAGTACAAAGATTACTACTAACAAGAGAGTAATGTACTTTTGGACTAGAGCTCTTTTTGTCATTGGGTGATATTGGATTATTAAAATCTTTAACAGTAAGTGAGCTTATGTCTTAAACTAAATATTGGCACTACCAAACAGTAGTTAAATACGTTTTAAATTCCAAAAAGAACTTCATACCAAAATTAAAATTTACTTAAAAAACATACTTTTAGATTGAAGTTCTTTTTGTCGTAAGGAATTGCCGAATTTTAACGATGCTTCAGGCAGATCAAGATTACGAATCAAATAAAGTATTAACACTGACAAGTATCAGCTAAAGTACAGTTAAATTCCAAAAAGATCTTCAAATGTAGTCAGAGTTTACTAAGTAAAAATTGTACTTCTTGTATGAGTTCTTTTTGTCATTCAGATATGTTTGATGTAAAAGACCTTTATGTAACATCAATTTTAGTGTATAATCTAAGTAATGACACTGCCAAAAAATAGGAAAAGTACATTTAACTTACAAAAAGAACTACTAACAAGAGAGCATGGTTTTCATGAACAATGTACTTTTGTAATAGAGCTCTTTTTGCCATCTAGATATGATGGACACAGAAGATTTTTAAGGAATATCAACTTTAATAAATAAGCTAAATAATGGCACTACCAAAAAGTAGTTTAAGTACATGTAAGATCTACAAAAAAATACAAATGACACGTAAGGTTTTCTTGAAAACTTGTACTTCAAATATGAGTTCTTTTTGTCATTAGAAGACATTGTATGGTAAAGATCTTTAACAGAAAAAAATTACAAACCTTAAACTAAATATTGGCACTGTCAAGCAGTTGTTAAATATGTTTTAAGTTCCAAAAAGAAGTACAAAATCATATAGATTTATCATTGAAAAAATGTACTTTACATGAAACTTATTTTTGTCATGAGGTTAGATTCAATCTTAAAAATTCTTAAGACAGGATCAATACTACATATCAAATGAAATATTGGCACTGTCAAACAACAACTGCAGTACATTTAATTTTCGAAAAAAACTGTTGAACCGTTCATGAAAAATGAACTTCAGATTTCAGTTGGTCTTGGTATAAGAACTTGTTGAGTATCAAGAATCTTATACTAGAAGTTAGTTTGGGCATCAATCAAAGTAATGGCACTGGCCTATTCTAGATAGACAAATAAAGAGAACTCTAAAGTGCTTTTTAAATGTTCACCAGAAATTCTTCACATAGTAGTTCTTACGAATAATTGTCCCTGATATAAACTAGTTAAATGTTTTGTTATTAGTAATAAGTTCCAAGTTTGAAGGATAATTAAACATGAAAAAATTTGTAAGCTCATGCTTTATTTGGAAACTCATTTGATTTCGTAACGCACGTGAGAAATCTATTTATGAGAGATATTTAAGTAGTCAGAAACTAAAAAGCAGTAATAGTATTAAGAATCTACTACCCTTTCAAAAAACTCCAAATATAATTTGAGTTTTCATAGTAAAGTGTATGTTGAATTAGATTATGTCGTCTTAAAAAACATTAGAGAATGTCAATTCCTTAACAAGCTTAATTGAAATTAGTTAAATACAATTTTATAACTACAAGCAAGCTACCGTAAAGAGTCATTGACTTAAAGTAAGGGAAAGGTTTATAAAATTGAATTAAGGAAAAAATGACACGTTTATGACAAAACACGCCGTGGCGCAAAACGCGCCGCGGCGCAAAACGCGCCAACGCAAAACGCGCCGCGGCGCAAAACGCGTCAACGCAAAACACGTACGTTTCGCATAAAGTAATTTAATCACAAAGATCAAAACAATTATTAACTTTCTTTAGTTTGAAGTTTATGATCAAAAAATAATAGTACACAAGAATCAAAAATAATAATTATAGTACAAAAACAGATAAGATTTATTATTCATATATTGAAAATAAGAAATACATTTTGAAAAAAATTACAATGAATTTATTGATTTACAATTATGTTTGGTAAGAAGAGGTTCACTACAGAATGCTCGGTTACATTTTTTACAATAAAAATTTGGATGTTTCTTATGATAAATTGTAAAATGATCTGATAGTTTTTGCCTAGTGGAAAATTCACGAAGTTTAATTTCATCATCAGGAGTCTTTGGTTTTAAAACATTAGCAGTGACACAGTAAACACATCTTCTTACATTTTTACTCTTATTTCTTTTCCAATGATTTGATGAAACACTATGATAATTTTTTTCATTCATAACATAATAAGATGAGGCATCAAAGTACTTGATATATTTTCCTTTTTTTATTCTTGTTGAACGAATACCATTAAAACCAAATGGGTCAAGCGCTGATTTTCTATCATCTTCTTGTGGTGGTGGTGGTGGAATTGTAGCAGCAGATCTCTTTTTAGGTTTAGTTTTTTGTGGATATTTTGATTTAGTCGGTCTTTTATTTGTTGATGTACAAGGAGATGGTGTTTTCACTCTTTTAGCTCCAGTATGAGTATTTGATCTGGTTATTCTTTTTGAAGTGGATGGAGTAGGAGACACTTGAGGAGTTGTAATCACAGATAATGATGATAGAGAATGAGGTGATTCAGGTGGTGGTGGTGGAGAAGGAGACTTTGATACACGCAGTGGTTGTGAAAGGAGTTCTTGTTGAGACAAGTCATTTGTAATATCAGCATTCAATTTTTCCTGCAACTTGCCTATAAAGAAACAAAAGATATATTTAAAATTATTCACAAATCAAAAATAATTTAAACTTACAAATTGTGAGTTGAATACTTTCTGCAATGTACTTTTTAGCATGAACAGTGTCTTTAGAATTAAATTTATCTTGAATTTCAGCAGCAGCTTCATTTTCACAACCAGATATAATAGAGTAAGCCATAGTTCTTGCTTTTGAAATCTCTAAAAAAGCATCATCATTGAGTAATTTGGGAAAAATGTTAATCTTTTTCTCAGATTTGGTAACATCATTGGAAACAGGAGCTTCGTCTTGTACTTTAGAAGATGATGGTGGTACGTTACAATCCATACACATACAATCAATGATGCTATCTCTTCTATAAAAATAAGTAAAAAATATACTTAGTGATCTCTCATTATTAAAACTTAAAATCAGAACTTACAGCTTTCCCGAATATTGAATAAGAATTTCTTCTCCTGCTTCTATATTTCTAATTGATTTGATATACAACTCGACGAAATCCACACCAGACTCTTGAATTATTACAGCATTGAAATTAACACAACAATGATTGATGAATCTTGAAGAATTTCCATAAACACTTGCATCAATATATGCATCACCAGAACGGACAGATAGCAAATAGGAACAGGAAGCAGAAGATGGTTTACAAGAAGGAACTATTTGTCCACAAACTTGACCAATAATAGAGTCTCTGAAGAAAATAAGAAAAAAATAAAAGTTACATTAATATCATCAAAATCAATACTAATAAACTCACCGTGGAGTAAATATTAATGCCCTGACTCCAAGTCCACAATGCGATGTTTTAAAAACTTCTCCAGTATAATATAATCGTGAGGGACATAGGTTTTCACATAAGTTGCTACAATTTTTTTGACTATAACAACAAAAGGTAAAAAAAAATAAATCAAACGAAATTTGTATTAATTATGTAACCAAAATATTTACCACTTTAAGCCAGCTGCTTTGCATATGCAACCTTTTGTATTGCAATCCGATTGATCATCACATCCAAACTCACGACAATCACACAACTTGAAATTAGTCGGTTGTAAAATTGATCTGAATTTTTTAATTGTATGCACAGACGTAAAACATTTATCAATCACTATAAAATTAGTTGGTAATTCAAGATCTTTTGATTTAATAAGACAACCACCAATTAACTTTAATTGTTTTTCAGTTACAATATTTAAAACTTCTTGATTAATTTTTAATGCCATTTATAAAACTTTTCAAAAAGAAAACGAAAGAAACAGAAAAGTTTTTATATAGAAAATTGAATCTTCATGCAAATGCAGCACGTAGTTCAAAGTTTACAAACCAGGTGTCATATATTGTCAGTTACAATGAGTTTATCATCGAGTCCCATGTCTCCTCACCAGGTGTCGCATTTTGTCAACAAAGTCCATAGTCTAGTACATTAAACCTAGATGGCGCATTTTATTAATAAATGTAAAAGATCTTGATCATCTGTGTTGTGTTCTTCCTAAAAATAATAATTAATTTCATAAAATGGATTCAATTTGGAATAATAATTTAGAAACAAACTCTGTGTTTATTAAGAATCTCCCAAATCATATTTCTGAGAGTGTTCTAGTTAAAGCAGCTAACAAAGCATTAGAAACATACAATTGCAAAGTAGAAAAAGTAAAGTTTTATTCCAACATCATCGAAAATAATAATAATAACCAAATTGAAAGAAGAAGAAATGGAAAAGCATCTATTTATTGTGACTGTAACATTAATTGTAAAGCCTTTCCATTATATATCCATAAAATTGCAATGCCTGGCTTTCTTGTTTTTCCAACATGTTCAATTCTTGTAGCTCTCGCAGCTTACACAATTAATTATCAAGCAATGAAACTTCATGAAATGTCACAACAAACTCTCAAAAAATCTTATAATGGTAAAGATCCACTACAGAGAAGATATGCTAAAAGTTTACAATGTCTAAAAGTACAAGTTGGTTCATTTTATGATATAAAGAGGTCAAATTTACTTGGATACTTTGGAGTTTTAGTAG
>VCNE01010684.1:0-11655 GCA_009869805.1 Oncopodura yosiiana
CGACATGTTGACACCGTGTAAAAATTTAGGGGAGGAGCATAGCAGATTTAGGCGTATTTTGCTATGTTGACACCGTCGTATGTTGACACCGCCGTGACCCTCTGCTCGATACTAACCACAATCTTTCTCATTACATATCACTTCATTGAAGGACTCTGTAAATTATAGTACCACCAGTTTAAAAAAATGCAAATTGTTATATGGTGTGCAAATGTATGTATGTTTACACACTCACTTACGACATGTTGACAGATGTAATTTGCATTTAAATTTCCATTTTGAATTCTCAATCACAATCTTCCTCTCTCTCTCTCTCTTTATAAACATAAAGTTTTGGAGTGTTTATAAATGTCTATGTAGCGAATCTACTTTTTTAATTCTCTCTCCCTTTCTTGTCAGGCGTGTCATCATTTAGATATAAGGACCAGAGAACATGAATGAAACATTATATTGTACAACATATTACAACCTTGTAACTCACAATACAAGCCAACTATATTTGATGTAACCCCTTCTTACGATTAGAGCAATTGCAAATCCTCATTCAAATTAGCTACACTTTTCTATCCCTTCTCAGCTAACAATATAATAGTAAACACTGTTATCAGTCATCATCTCTCTCTACACAATTACAGCAATAATAATAAAAGTAATAACGTGAAAATGTATGAGGGTAACATGAAGAGTGAGTGAGAGATGACAGCTCAAGAAATTTAAATGCAATTATCAATTCGCCTACAATTTACAATTCTTCATTACTCACTCTCTCACTCTCATCAAAACAACATTGTAATTTGCAATTCATCACAAATACACACTAGAGTAGTTAGTGATAAGACCTCATATTTCACTTAATTGTTAACGTAGTTTCTTTTCATTAAGTCCTTTTTCACATTAACCTTCCTCTACCCTTATATCATCAAAATAAAAAGAAAACAATAAAAAACATCATATTATCATCCATTGAGTTAAGAATGAGTGAGTGAATGAGAAGGAAAAAATAAATTGGCTGCTTGAGTCTCTGACTGCTGTTGTATTTTTTTTTGACTTGATGGACATGACCTCTTGGCCAAATGACATATCAATGTTGAACGTGCTCTCACGTAATGTTAGCAAGGCATATAATATAGTATATACTTCATTTCTTGGCATATAGGGTAAATTAGTGATAATTTATAATAGACTATAATGAAATTAAATTAAATTCTCATTATAAACTGAACCAAATTTAATACTGGTTGTATTTATACTAAATGGAAATTGAATTTCTTTCGCTAAATGTATATTTACTTGTCAATGTGTAACTACACATTGCGGTTATATAGTGTCTGTGCAATTTATCGGCAAGGGTGAGAGTAGTTAGGAATTTTGATTAAGCCTATTAGAACTTAGAATGTGGTTTTGTCTCGTCTCATAACTATAGAAAGCATTTTGTTTTGTAGATTTTCAAAATGTACAGTATTGAAGAGATTAGCATGAAAGATTGAGCGAATTTAAAAGAAACGGAAGACATACTTTGAATTATTCTGAGGGGACTACATAATTCCGAAAAGTAAGAAAGCGAGAAGCGACAACAAGCAATTTAAGTTTGGATATGACTAGGCTAGCCATAGACCACCCAGACTGATTTTTTGAGCCAACAGTACAGTCTACATACGAGTATTATGTCTCAAAAGATTACGCAATCTTATTCTGTGAAACAACAATGCCGTCCAGCGGCTTGTTTTCTAAACCGTTATAGTTATAAGAGATAGACCTTCTCATCTTTAGTTCCACAAATCCCTTTACATTGGTTGCTCGTTGCTACAAGTGTAATGGAAGTTAGAGTGAAGATCTTTTTAGCTCAAAGGCATTCCAAAGGAATCTCTATTTTTATGAGTGAAAAACTGGACCTGTAAACTTTTGGCGACTTGTAAATATAAATAATAATGAAAAGGTCAACCACAGAGAGCAAAAGTTAGAACAGATATAATAAACAATAATCTGTTAAATAATATGCTTATGTCGTCGACAACTATACATAAAATATGCAGGTTTTGTACTAATAGTAGTAATTGCTATGTTAAGCGGCTCATTTATTGCTCAATAAACTTTTTCATAAATATATTCTTTCAATTCCTTCAAAGGGTAAAGACTATACAGAGCACAGAAGCGTAGGCAGATGAAGTAACGTGTATAAGCCCATCATAACTAATTTTTATTACTTTATTGCTTCCGAAACTCATATTTACCAGCATGCTACTAGAGCTCGTACCATCAACAGAACAACAACAAAAATGTAAAAAGGAAAATAAATGTGTACAAATCGCAAATATTACACCAGCTTATGCTATTATATTACATAGTGAGAACTATAAGTAAAGTGAAGGAGTTGAGTTTAATATGCTTTATAATCGTGTTTTTTATGTGTGCAAAAGAGCAAAACAATATTGGTTGTCTCACACCTTTGTACAAATTAGGAATTTTTACTCCCACATATCGTATGAAATGTACATTATATTTTATAAACTTGTTGAGATAAAGTGTAGCAAAGTAGTTTATAATACTTGTCTTTTTGGTTATGTTTAGATAGATGCTACCAACTACCAACGTACTATGAATTATAGCTTGTAATAAAGAGAGCATTATAAACGATTTTTAGTGAGATTACAAATGAATTTATGAGCGCCATGAAAACTACAGCTAATTTCTGAAAAGTTGCTTGTAGTCGTTGTTTAGCTTTTGAAAATTTCATTAGACGAAAAAATCTAATAATGTAGTTTTTTCATTGTCACTGATTAGAATTAGATTTGCACTGCTGAGACCGGTTTGTTTAGGCTAGAATAAATTCTTGAGTACAGAAAATGAGTGTGAAAATGCTTTCTTCTTATCAGGTGTAACCCTTTTATTCTACTAGAATGACATCAAGAGTGACACTTGCTGAGTGCTCTCTTACATTTAAAAGATGTAATATGAATTCAAGTCAAAAGTTCCAAAAGTTACAATTCATATATCACTATGAGACAGCTAAGCAATCTTTACATTACTGAAGATAGTCTCAAAAGAACTCAAGTACAGAATGAACTGAAGAAGAAGAAGAAAGATGAAGTGACGACATTTTGCACGATACACAACAAGAGAAATGCATCATTTCAACTTATATTATATAGTAGTGTACTAGTAAGTATAGTACTACATCAAATTCTTCAATTCAATTACTAAAACTTTATGACAAGAGTGAAAAACGAAATTGTACTATACTGTATTCGATATACTGTACTGTCTGTTATATATTATTGTTGTCCTCTCTCTGCAAAAAATAATATCACTCTGATAAAAGCAGTAGTAAGAAACTACTACTTCTTTCGAAAAAATGACAAATTGTGCAATAAGTGCCTTCTTCTTCAATTCTTTCTCTATCTTATTCCTTTTCTATCATCAGGGACAAGGAAAAATAGCTATCCATTTGCACTACTTCCGTGTCACAATCTTTTCATAGTGTAGAGTACCTTACCATATTGTATGTGTCATCAACATGTCTTCTTATTATTAAATTAGAGCTTTATACAATATCATATGGTGAGAATGAGCGCAGATGATATAGTGCTAAGCTAATAATCACACCTCACTCACATACATAAATTATACGGGAGTAGTAAATGTGTGATGATATCTAGGGTCGAATTAGAGTGTCATCACTTTATATTAGAAAGAGAGTATAATACAGTAGAATAATACAATCCGAATACGGATAATATATCTCTTTTGCCTGCTACCCGTATTCGGTTTCTAAATATGTACACAGAAATGCTCGATTGCCTACAAACTTACACTCTCAACCTCCCAATCAATAATTTCCAACATAACACACCTTCTCCTTTTCTTCTAAGCTCTAACACATATTATATAACATTAGTACTTTTCTAGCATTTTGTAGACTCACTAAAACATTTTTGATTAAGCAACGCAACGCAGAACACAAGAAATATTTCTTGAGGAAGAGAAGAGTTAAAGATAATGATGACAAAGTTGAATATGAAATGAGCATCGCTTTATTTTACTCAAAGCCTAATAAATTTTCATAACAGTTAATTAAGATTATATTATTGTAGACTAGAAAAGAGAAAACTCATATCATATTACTAATTACAATTTATCGTGACCAAAATTGAAATCTATAGAAGATAAAACAAATATTACTTGATTGGCTAGTTATGATGCTCCTCATATTATTCTTATTGATTACATATTTTGATCAAAAGTCATAAATTAAGCATATTTATCTTTTTTTCTTTGCTGAATACATCCTGTGGTTTCAGACAACATTTTTATTACTTGATTTTTGTTTATTTTATTCAAGAAAAAAACAAGTTTGTTATAAATACATGATACTATACGTACTAAATAAACTATACTATACTAATGTACTATGTACAAGGATTCGAACATTTGTATACTATATATCCTCCTTTCTGTCAGATCAAACGAATTGATAAGTTTTTTAGGCATATAAAGAGTAGAAGAAAAACGAGTAATGTAATTTCAAATTTGAATGTCAGAATGTCAGCAGCCAAAGTCTCTAATCAATGAGCGCTCTGATTATCACAGTCAAATAGTACTGATGTGTAAATTATATTGTAAGAGAGTAGAACAAGCTATAAGAATTTTTGCTGCTGCTGCAGTCACTTACTCACTCATTCAGAAAATATAATGATGTAAAGACTTTTGTACGTGATTGAAAAAAATCAATCAACAAAAAGGCAAAGGTTGATAAGATGTATGTATATAAGGCAATGAGGAGGTGAATGTATACTGGTACGCAATTATCATTTATCAGTAAGTAAGCCGTATCATATATATTCAACATTGATTTTTTAGCATATTGGCATTCATTACTTAGACTAGCAATTTATGAGTGTAACATAAGAGAATGTCGAAACTAGATTGGATCTTGTTTACAAATCAGTTCAGCAACAACTAATAAAAGTCGCAACCTTTTCATCAACAGAATTTGGGTTCATAGTTCATTTGAAAATGCTAGCGGAAGAGAATGCCAATTCAATATTGATATGAATGATTTCATTAGAAAAGCTCAAAATGTATTCTCTATTATAGTCTAAAGTACTATACTAGGTAAATAATCATAATAGTATATTCACTCTTACATGCCTTATCATTTTCAACGTTTTTGAAAACTGACATTTCTCATAATCAAAATGTCTATTATGTAGTATATGATTACACAGCTTGATAATCTAGCACTAATAATGCAAGCAGGTATATAAGAAAGCCCTAATGAATAAATATTGAAAATTGTGGGCTGGACTGAGCAAAGCTCACGTAATCATAATCACGACGATGCTTTGCTCTATTGCCCATATTTGCACCGACCGAGAAAATCATTAGATATGTGGGCTTTATATATAATAAGAGAGTAACATGTTTAGAAATGATTTCGTGTTGGCTTTGGTTGTTGTTGTTGGGTGTAGTAATTCATTATATATACATATTTTATGTAGAAAGGTCTACATACTCTACTAAAACAACGGACTATTGGTCTATAAGACAAATACAAATATATTATATGCCCTGTCAAGAAGAGAAAAAGTCATGGCAAGCCAAGAAGAGTCATAATATGATTATCCGTTAAGAATACTTCATTTACTATATAGAAGAATAGAGAAAAAACGATAAAGGGCTTTTTGACATGAGCTTATAGACACATTGACTATAGAATTATGTGAAGTAATCATACAGGTAAACAAATAGGATATGCAAATAACACACTTATTATCTTGGCTTCACGCTGTCACATATCATGTTGTATATACATTTTTTTTTACATTTAGACATAAGTTTTTATAAGGGTTGTATAAGGTGTGTTTGCTTACTATACATATGTTATGTATTTGCTTGTTAGAAAAATTTGTTACAGAATAAACAACAAGCCAATTTGTTTAAATTGTCATCTGTTATTTATATTGTTGAGCTTGACATTTAGTCATCACGTCACATTACTTTTTTTCATTATTTATGTATTTAGACATTATCTTCTTTTTGGCTTGATGATGCAATCATTTTTTTGTGTTGAAATGATCAATGATAGTAATAAGAGAAGAGAGAGTAGAACTTTTCTATATGAGTGCGTGGGAAGCGAGCAATAAAAATTTTTAGGTAAATATCATACAGAAAAATGCACCTAATGTTTCTTTAAGCAGCACCCTTATTTATTTACTACTAACTACAATAGAAGTCAAATATTAAAGGTCTGCCGATAGCCAATGACATAAAAGTTCCCCTTTTACACCTTTAACATTACTTTACTACCACAAAGGTACAATGAGGACTTTAAAAGAAGGCCACCCTGACAGAAATTTACCTGGGTGAGTTGAGAGTTTTGAAAATGACATGAAACGTGACAGACAGTCATAATAAAACGACAAGATTTCCCACAGGAAACAATGGTCAGCATGACTCTGTGAAGAATAAGGTCTTGTAGCTGTTTACAGCAAACATACACAAGAGGTAATAATTAGATGACCATTGACTGTCTAAAGTTATGACACGGATGACACTATGTATATCTACGCTAAAAGTGTAATAATATTTACAACAAGAAACAGCTTGAAATCTTTCTAAACGTTGTTCTCAAAGAAAAAAATTGTAAACTCATTTGCTTTTAAGCCTCATCATTAGCTGAAAGCTATTACTTTGTTATTGCTTTTAATTTATAATGTCAGAAGAAAATATGTAATATGAGTTGTGTTGTTATTTTTCTGCACCTTGATTTCAATCAAGAGTTATAATTTTAAAGGCTAATTTCAGAAAAATTTTAATATTTAACTAATGTTCTACTTTTTCATGTGTTGTGTGTACAGTTCATCAACTCATCAAGAAGAAACGGATACACTTCGTCACATTTTTAGTCACATTGTAGTTATTGTATGTAGAAAAAGGCATATAATTTGTAACAACTAATAAGAGAGTAATTGTGCGAGGCTAAAGTAAAGATAATTAGGATGCATCGTAATTTCCGCCTATTGTCCTCATTTTCAAGTGTCCAATTAATGCATTAAATTCAACTTATCTAGAAATCATTTACTTTACACATGGACCACAAATGTAAGTATGTGTAATTGTAATGCAATGCAATTGTTTATTGTGTACATTAGAAATTTCAACAACTCCGCATGATTCTATAGTCTCTATTACTATTATTGTTGTTAGAATGAATGTATGCGTAGCTAATCATTAGGTACATGGTAAATAATGCTATGAGCAAACAAATACAATTGAAGTTGAATATATGTCTTATATTTCGTCAGCCAATTCATGAAACTCATCTCAGGGCCTTTTAACACTTTTTAACACTAGTTTTGCATGATAAATGTACATAATTTTCTACTCAGGTTTATAATTGCAATTAGTTACTCCTTGTGACTTTAAGTAGAATATGTGACATATGCTTGAATTGTGATGAGTGTGTGCAAAAAAAAGAAAGAAATGCCATTAATGAAGATAAAAATTCCAAGTATCTAACATTAGTTCCACATAGATTGACAAAAGATAGTCAACACTAATGAATTTTTGTCTATTGAAAGTCGTTAATCAGTACTTTTTGTGAAAACCAAATGCATGTTAATGCTAATGGAAAATTATTTTTTATTAGTTCCTCAAAATCACTCAGGCCAATTTCCAAGTGACATAATAAACGTGACAAATGAACATTTGTGTGGGAAGCATCCCACACAAATCTTTATCTTAATTGTATTGTCTTCTCACTGTTGACAAGAAATGAGTCACAACTTCAGTTTTTTGTCAATCTAAATCTTTTTGTACATTTACAATGAATTGAATTCCAATTCTAACTTTGACAATACATATTACAACATTACAATTCATATAGCATGATATCAATCAATAGCAAAAAAAGTAAAGCAATCAACTACTACCCACTATTATAGTACATTGTTACAGTTAGTTAAAAGTATATAAAACTCTTAAATTATAGGCAGTGAAATAATAATATTGTATGTAAGTGAAGGAAGAAGATGAAAAAGAAAAAAAACGAGATCGATATTTCAATCTTCAATCATGGAAAACAAGCGAGACAGAGAATGGATTTAATTATAGTCTCCCCTTTGCAATTCAATTAAAGCTGGAGGCAAACAAAATGAATGTGTTCAGGTGAACTCTAGCAAGCCTTTATAATATCATACTGACATCACTTACATTATTACATTTGTACCATGTTGTTGTATATAGCTTCATAAACTAATTTTGATAACATATGAAAAGCTTCAAACTATAAGCTACTATACCTCCATCCAGTCCAGAAAGAAACTTTGGTTTATGAAATGTATATTGCATAGTATAAGTGTCATGCCATGCTTTGGGTACATTAGTCATTTCAGAATGAAAGTTGTAATAGAGTTCAAGCTAAATCTTTGATGTAACTATATTACCTTATAGAAACGTGCATATAACTTAATAATAATAATATACACTTTGGTTTTTTGGCGATGGCAGTTAAGATAGTACTTTGATGGATTTTTTCGTCATGAAACAAAACAAAAATTTCAAAAGCAAATTCAATTTGTGTATGTTAATACATGTGGCTTAACTTTTATAGTAACTAAACTACAAATTACTCTGAGAAAATGGAGTGAGTGAATAAAGTGAATGAATGAAAGTCTCATAAGGTTTTTATGTACATATAACAATACGAGAGTATATTGTATTATATTATTATCATGTCTCATAATGTTTCACTTGATGGTTGTTTCAAAAATCAGTCTCAAAACATGTAATTAGTCGCAATATTAGTCTCTTAAAAAGGACTTTGTAATTTTCAGGTGCTGAAAGGAAATGACCCTTATATATTTTATACGTTTTACATATGAAAAATTCACATTCTCTAAAAATTGAGAAATATATAATCAAGTTTTTTTTTCTTCACGACGTGTGTATGACTCTATATGTAAAAATGTAAATTAAAACATAATAGCTTTAGTATGTGGGATTATATATGTACACTGCAGAATAAGATATTAGAAGATTACACTTCACGAGTGATGCATACAAAAAAGTGTATATAGTAAACTAACAATGTAATATACTTTAGATAGCAACAAATGAAAAAACTGGAGAGAGAAGAAGAACAACAACGGGTTTGTTTCTTTCTGATGGATGGAAACTAGCATGGCTACTTTGCCCCTCCTGTATGGCCTTCAATTGTTGTAGATAATTTCTCATTCTGTTGTAGTAAATGTTCTCTATACTAGCTTAAATATTCTTCAGTTTTATGCCCAGCAGGCCTGGAAAACAAGTCTCCGCCTCGAAAAAGGAATACAAAATTAAAGGGTACTGATATACACTCACTTGTACCTTTAGAAATATATTTTTTGTAGCTTGAGTCGTTAGATGTACCTTCGGTTTCTTTTCGAGGGAGCTAATTTTTGTGTTCTGCAGTGCAAAGATTCAACAACAATTTGCTGATAAAAAGTTACGTAGATGATTAACGAATATCTTTGCTGTCCGATATTGTATGTATGCTGAAATAAATGCCTTAATCAAGAAGTCTCCACCTTTAAGAGTGAATGAATTTGCAAAAATGCTGAAAAGAAATTAAATACACAAGCGTATACGAAAAATCTAGAGAATTTATATGTACAAGAAGGAAGAAACAAACACATTATATAAGATTACTTATTATATGGTTTTTTTTGAATTGCGGTTTGATTTGCTATTGCTCACATGATGGCTATAATGGATTTTAATTTAGTTATCCACGACATGGACTGAATTGTAATCGTGATGAGTTTTAGAATCTTCTTGAGTTGATTTGAAGGAAGGGCTTTCTGTGGGTAATCCTGTCTAAATAATATAGCTCTGTTGGTGTCCTGCAAAAGAATTTCTTTATCGTTTGTACAAAGTTGTTGTACTTATATACACCATAAGTTGTTTCGTTCTTCATTTTTGATTCTCTTGTCTTGTCTATCTAGTCTTCAAAACTCTATTCAACATTCACTCATGTGTTCATTCAGCTGTCTATTGTCCACCAAGAAGCAAAATACCAAAACATCATCGCTAAATGGAAGACTTGGATGTACATCAATATTAGTATTGTGCTACCATGTGTATCATTCTTGTGACCATTACGAAAATTCTATTATAGATTAAAAAATTTCATGGGTATACTGGTATACACATAATCACATCATATGAGCGTACCACTAAATTAAGTGTATTAATATTTCATCATATTATGTATTATGAGTTGTCCACACTCATTTTCTTTCTTCTTCGTGCGTTATGAACAGTTGTATAGTTTTCTCGAATGAAAGTTAGAGAAAACTATGTTTTCATAAAATTGGCATAAAATGAATTCATTTTTAACTATGGAAAAGCTTTATCTCTTTCTCTGGTCATTTTCATATAATAATAATAATACATTTCTATTCGCAAAGAAAATGTCTATGTTATGTAATTGTTTTCCGACTGACAAAGTGAGATATACAACACGCCAAATATTAACTACACTACTTGATAGCATGTATATGTGGAAGTGGTCTGAAACAAAATCAAATATTATATATTATGTGTGTGTGTGACTAACTACATGTATGATTATGTAATTTTGGGGTTCTTTTTACTTCTAGTGTGTTATTTATCATGACGCCCAATATGAAACTCACTACTAGAGAGTATGAAAAAATGGGAAACCGACTAGATTTTCAATTTAGACTTTGCCACTGATAATAGAAGTAGCAAATGAGTTGAGAAGAAATCGTTTTGAAATACCAACTACTAGACTGTAAGATGAATTTACTTATACTCTCTTCTCTTGTTTTCTCTTTACAACTAATGACTATGGAACTAAACCAGCAGCCGGACGTCATGTCAGAAGAAAAATATACGGAATTGTGAAACAAGAGGTTCATTTACACTATTGCTTCAGAATAGAGAGAGAGACCTTTTCGTAGAAGATCGATGAAAAAAATAATGACGTGTGGGCAGACTAAATTTTCTGACTTTTTCCTCTCACGCAACCAAAAATAATCGAAATCCTCACCTCTTTCTCTCTTCTTCTATTATGTATTTGTGGTAAAGCGAAAAAGAAATATATAAAATATAGAGCGTACGCGCATCATGATGATGCAGAAGTCTAAAAATATTAATTTCTAATTTTTGTTTTGTTGTTGTTGGTTGATTCCTAAATCTGAACTCACATGTCAATAACTGCTGCTGCTGCTGCTATGCTGGAATAATAATGAGAAAATCTAATTACAAATATGGAAAAATATTGAAGGGAGTATCATCATGCTTTATTGTTTGATGTGCTAATCATATGATTGTATTGCGATAATAAATATAACGGGTTCTGAAATAATTATTTGTTGGTTAGTGAAGAGACAGACCCATAGAATTTAGATGAAAGCAACCAAAGAGGCGTTCCTCATGCTAATATCAATTGTCAAAAAGTATATTGGAGTATTGAATAAAACATGAAACAAAATCTCTGGAGAATTTCTAGACCACTTTATGATAATTAGTGATTAAATTATGTACAGGATTGGGCACTCGATAAAGACCATTTTTACTTACTTAAAATTTAGATTTCCTTTTGCGATGAAGATTTCTAATATTTTCTATGTGATTCCCCTTCTCTCGAAC
>VCNE01010715.1:0-10881 GCA_009869805.1 Oncopodura yosiiana
TTTATATATGACTAAAATTATTCTTGTTTTTTTCAGTTAAAAATGAACGCGATGTCCTCCTGCGCAAGGTAATTAAAGAAAGATTTTATTATTTTTAAACACTACACTACTAATATTAATATTGATTGATTTCATTAATAGGTGAGGTCTGTTCTGAATAAAATCAGTTCACTTAACTATCATTGTCTCAAGAAGCGTTGGTTGAGTGTCATACCTTTGGAGCAAGAGCATCTTTCTGAAGTTCTTCAATTGTTGGTGGCTAAGGCTCTTGTAAGTGTCTCTTATGTACATTATTATAATTATTAATTTTAATTCTTAAATATCTATTCTATATAGGATGACACTATCTATACACATATTTATGCTCGTCTTATGGGATATATTGTAGCAAGAAAAACAAACAATGCGTCAACTCTTACTCGAGCTTTGCTCAGTACACAGCTTCATCATGAATTAAAGAAATTGTCAACTGACAAAGATTTAGCTTTATTTGCTGGTGCAACAGAAAAAGTTGATCAAGTCCGTCGTAAAAAAGTATCTCTTCATCGCTTTATTGCTGAATTGTATTGTGAGAAAGCAGTTACATCAAAATTCTTCATGGAAAGAGTAGCAGATCTTTTATCACTCAAGAATCCACAAGACATTGATGAACAAATGGAGTGTGCTTGTGTAGTACTCACTTTTAGTGGGAAACTATTACAAGAAACTAAAGAAGAATGGTTGAATGGTTAGTAATTTTTTTAAATCACATACATTTTATTAGTTGTTTGTAATATTCTAAATCAAATGTCTTTTTCTTGATTACATTATTATAGATATCTTTACTCGAATGTCATCAAGAGATTTTGGTAACTCACCAAGAGTGTCAAAACGAATTCAGTTCATGTTACTCGATCTTATGGATATGAGAAATAATAATTGGATTCCTCATGGAAAGTGGTGGTCACCTCCAGTCAAGTTAACTGGAGAACCAGCAAATAAAGTTAGTCGAAAAGAAGAAGGAGTTGATCAACATCAACAAGAACAACAATCAACTTCAGCAACAACAAGAACAAGTGGCAGTAGTGTTGTAGGAGGAGATTGGAGAAAAGCTGTTGATGAACAAAAAAGTAAAGGACCATATCGTCATCCTTACTTTCATTCAAAGACATTAACAACTAAAGCTCTTTTGAATAAGCTATGTGTTGAGAATTTGTGTCATATGTCTAATATATTGACACATTTATTACCACCTAAAAGTAAAGAATTGGATTCATTTGTAAATCTTCTTGTTGATAGAATGTTGAATGATTTGCCAGTTTTTGTTCCAGTTTATTTACAACTAGTGGAACGTGTTAAAGGTCAATATTTGGATTTAGCATGGAAACTGGCAGATGCTATGATGAAAGTAGTACTCAAACAACCAGAGTCATCGACAGCTTTATATCTATTTGGTCAATTATATAATCTCAATCTTTTAACTTTAGAACAAGTTACTCAAACTCTTGATAAAATTTTACTTCATAATACACCAGCAAGTTTGGAATCATTAGGAATTTTCTTTTTGATTGCTGGGAAAAAATTAAGTCAAGAGCAACCAAAAAAGATTGATACAACAGGAAGAAAACATGGAAGACGTAGTGTTGTTGTTCCTGTTACTTATCAACCAAATAAATGGATGCAAGGATTTCTTGAGACTATGAAAGAAAGAGCTAAAAAAGGAAAAGAAGTTTGTATGAGAATCAAATGCTTAATAGCTGATGTTGAAGATCTTGAAAAGAACAAATGGATTCCTGTTCGTTCTTTATTGGGATGGACAATGAAAATTGCACCACCAGCAAAAATTAGTATTCATGATGTTGAGGCTGTAGTAAAGTTGTATGGAGAGAATCAAAAGGTAAAAACCTTAATTACTTTAATCATTTTATTTATTTATAATAGTAATACTAAAAATTCTATCGTCTTGTTTTTACAGGAATTTATAACATTGTTTCGTCAACAGTCTTTAAGCTACAATCGTATTGAAAAGTTTGTTGTTGAAGCAGTAGAGTTGGCTGTTAAAAGTGGAGATGGTGACATTGTAATTTTGACTGGGAATTGCGTTCGTGAATTGGTTAATCAAAGATTAGTGCTTTTGAAGAGATTGCGGCCGGTAGTAGGAAGAATGGTAGATCAACTCGTACGAAAATTGGGCATGTCGCATGGAGCTTGGTCTAACTTTGGCCAAATAATGGAAATCATCTATAGCAAGGCATGAAGAAAGAAAGAAAAAAGTATTCTATTCTATAAATATATATTCTATTATTCTGCTCATTCTCTATATCTATATATATATTATTAGTATGTACTGCGCTTTAGCTATTTAAGTTTCATAATCTATAATCTAAAAAAAATATTATATTCTTCAGAGATCATCATCAACCACAACAATAGAAACTGCAAATCAAAAAAATAACTTGACATAGTCCTAATTGATTTCTCACTCGTCGTCACTTTACTGTCTATGCAACATATACTTTTTTCGTAATATTTATTATCTTCTTCACATTTATTGTTTGTTCATTATTAATTCAATTCAATACTTTAAAATAATTCTAGTTGATTTTTTTAAAAATTCCATGAATTTTATATTGAAGTTTTGTTTTCGTTTGTTTTTTTTTCAAAAATATATTTCTTCTGTGTAGGATAAAAGTATATAAAGTAGATTATATACAATATTTCTAAAAAAAATATTTATCTGTCTCAGGATTTATAAACTTTATAAATAGGCAGAGAAAGAACAAAAAAAACAACCAAAAAAGTGCATATACTTTATGATATATATTATTATTACAGTTTTTATCTGAAAAAAAATTTTGCCATTAGACTGTAATTAATATAACAACAAAAAAGTATAACATTCTATATATCTATAATAAGCTCTAACTAATTAATTAATTATATTGAAAAATATATAAATGAAATAACCTGAAAAAAATTATTTACCTTTACCAGTAAAACTAAGATTAATCATCACAGTACAATTACTTACAAAAAAAAACTTCTCATTATTTACGTACTAAAGAAAAATGTTTCGTGTACATAAAGTGATAGATAGACAGACGCTAAATATATATATATATCTATAAATAATTATTATCATAGGCTACAAAAAAAAGAAATATGACTATGTCATAATTCACATCGGTTGACATCACATCACAATGTATGCTAGTGGACAAAAAAAGTACTTTAGCCATGCTAAAGGCTGATGAATAAATGAAGTAATAATAATATTATTATAATAGAACCTAGTGTAGGTATCCCGAGAAAAATTTTGTTTAATTAGAGATTAATAGAATAAGTGACAATTTACAAATCAAATATATTCAGGAAAACTGACCGAGAGTACCTATAGGTATATAGAAGAATATAATAAAATCTATAAAAAAAATTTAAATATCTATTATTATTATTATTACAAATAATTCTAATTAGGTTAAGTTCAGAGAGAGAGATGATAAACTTTTTAGGACTATAAAAAATTCTAGAAAAAAAAATTATTACTATCGTGTCATTTGATGTACTATGCCTCTTCTATATATGATGTAATAATAATTAAATTGTATGATGATGGTTACTACTATAATATAATATTATGTAATATTACTTGTACTGCTGACAAATGTTCAAAGTCTAAATAGTCTTCTGAGTATGTCAAAGTAAAAGAAGAAAGCCCGAAAAAAATGCAATAAAAACAAAAAAGAAAATGTGTGGAGAGAAAAAAAATGTTTTTGATTCTTTACTAGTTTTTTTTATTGCACCATATTGTTATATAGATAGTCATCTCATAAAATATCATTATCAAAATCACAACACATCTTAAAAATATATATAATTCTAATCTTTAATACCAAGCTCTGTAATTAAAGGAATTACTGTTTCTGGCCCATCTTCATTATCAATAGAACTTTCAAACTCTTGTTCATTATCTTCTTGCTGAGGTTGTTGTTGTTGTTGATGTTGAATAGGCTCATGTAATACTAAAGGCATAAAATTATCATCATCATCATTTTGTGGCATATAAGGAATTGGATTTGATGTTGGAACTTTGACATTTTGTTGTTGTTGTAATGGAAGTACAGGACTTGGTGATGGAATATTTTGAGGCACTTGTTGTACAGGTTTGAAATAATGAGGAGGAAGTCCTTGATTTGAAGAAGAAGGAAGTGGACTACGACGAACAGAAGAAGCTGTCGAAATATTTGGATTATGGTCTAAAACAGGTGAAGGTGATTGTGCCATATAGTGTGGTGATCCAGTTCTAGTTCCAGTCATTTCAGGACTAAGACGATGAGTTGTAGAACTAATTGGCAACATTAATGATGCTGGTCTAGTATTTATTGAATTTGGTGTTGTTGTTTCAAATAATAATGGTAATCCTGTAACATGTGAACTAACAGTTCGTATACTACTAGCTTGAGGTTGTGATTGTGTAATTAAAAGAAATGAATCAAGTGATTTAAGTACTTGTACCATTTCTGGTCTTTCTTTTGCTAATTTTACAATACAACTTTTTCCAAGTTTGACAAGTACATAAAATATATCAATATTATCATTTCCACCTTTAGAATCTTTAAGTTGTTCTAAATTTCCAGTTTCAAATGCTTCTTCAAACATATCTTTCAGAAATTTCTTAGCTCTATGTTCCTCATAAGCTCTTTGTCCACTTACAACTTCAAATAACATAATACCAAAAGAAAATGTATCTACTTTTGTTGATAATTTTTTTGAACGAAGGTATTCATCAGGCAAATAAGGACGTGTACCATGAACTCTAGATACTTTAACATAACTTGCACCTGCACCTCCTGTACCACTATTTGGTGAATTTAATTCTCTAGCTAATCCAAAGTCACCAACTTTAGGTTCAAAGTTTTTGTCAAGTAATATATTAGCACTTTTAATATCACCATGAATAAGTGGCTTAGGTCCAATTGAATGTAAAAATTGAATACCAAGTGCAACTCCACGAACAATATTACATCTTGTTGACCAATTTAAAGGTTGAGTCCTTTGACGACATAATAATCGATCTTCTAATGAACCATTTGACATATATTGATAAACTAAACAAGGATGTTCACCTTCAATAATAAATAAACAAAAATTAATTATTGTGTAATCTATAATATTATTACATTTTATCTCTGTTTTTTACCTTCAATTGAAAAACCATAAAGTGGTAATATGTTATCATGTCTATAAGTATTTAAAAATTTTAATTCTCCTAATGATTGTTTCAATTGACTTTCAACATAAGCATGATTTGCTCTTTGCTCCATCCTTTTAATAGCAACTGCTGTATTTTTCCATATTCCTTTGAAAACAGTTCCAAAACCACCTTTTCCTAAAATATTTCTTCTTTCCCATGAGCCAGTAGCTACCAATAATTCATCATAAGGAATTTGTGGTAATAGTCCACAAGATTCTGCTAGTGTTGCCAATTTTGCTTTATGTTCTAAATTAGTATCTTTTGTTACAGCTCCAGGGACTAAAGTAGCATCTTTTTTATTAGGACTATCATGAGGTTTAATATTTTGTACTTTAACTTCTGGACTTAATAAAGGACCACCAATATTTTGAGCACTTTCTTCAATATGAATAAGCTGAGCTGTTGCATTAAAATCTGGATCATGAATATACTGATGATATTTCTGATCAACTATTGAGGGAGGAAGAAGAAAATATAACAAACTATAACTCATTGTCATCATTAGAATATAAAATTGTCAATAATTAGTCTTACCAAACTTGGACAAAATTCTCATTCCACGATAATGTTGTAGTCTTCCTAATAAAGTGAAAAGTTCAAGGATTGTATGATTTTTTGAGCCCCATGCCGTTAGAAGAGCATCTGTTGGTGATGCATTTCTATATACAGCTCTTCCAAATTCATTTAGTTCACTTGTTGAATAATTCATAAATCCTCCACCTGATTAGTGAAGACAAATACATTAGTGATTCTTTTAGATTCAGCCAACAACAATCAATGTTTAAAGATTTTCTTACCCAGAACCTCCCATTGATTATTTTCATCAAATATTCTACAAATCTCCTTCCTTTCAAAGAATGGTAAGTCATAAACATATTTGATGACACGACCATGATTTGAACTACTAGACGTTGACCTAGCTGAGTTTAAGTTGCCACTTGTTGTATTAAAATTCATTGTTTTGATAAAAAATTAGAAAGTTGGTCAAACTCAAAGATATCACAGAATATTAATAATTTATTGTCACAGATTACGACATAATTTGTTTTTAACAATTTCAGACTTGGTTATTTAATTAAGGAATGATGATCATGTGATGAACTAAAGTACTAATTAGGGAAATCCCCTGACTAATTAAAAAAACTAAAAATTCTTGTTTTCCTTATTATGTGAAATGAATCATCTTCGCGCTGAGGCTTGTCGCAGAATTTTTCAAAGTAGTAAACGGTCATGAAAAAAATGCAACAATTTCTTTTTCACATTTTATTTATTGATGATTTTCAAGTTTGTTAAAATTTTGTTTGCTGTATATTACAAAATGTTAATTAATAAACTTATTTTACTTGTCACTTATTCTGCACATGTTTCAAGTACTCATTGGGTGCCATTGCCATTTTAATTGTTGTTTTTTGCTTCATATTATCTATAGAGAGAAGCGAAGAATTATTTATAAAAGATTTTATTTAATTAACAAAAGTACAAAACACTACTTACCTGGAACATGTAAACGAATAGCACCATCATTCAATTGTTGTAAACGACATTTAGTATCACCTTTAGGAAAATCAACATTTGCATCAATTTTTTTCATTGGTATATTTTCTTCAATACAACAAACAAGCTCAGATTGTGTTGGCATAAGTTGATGAGGTGGTTGTGGTGCATGTCCAATTACAAAAGTTGGTTGAGCAGGAGGTGGACAAGATTGTCTTCGAGCTGATGATGATGATGATGAACTAAACTTTGTACGATCTCTATGCATATCCATTTTAATATTATTTTGATAATATTCTCTAAATGACTCTCGAAATTCTTCATATTTATATTGTTCATGTTGTTGAGTTGGTGGACATGATCTTTTTTCAACTGGAATACTTCGTATAATATTATTTGGACTATTATTATAATATTTTCTTGTTTCAAGATCTTGACGTTGATGTAGCTGATGCATTGATAATCCTTGACCTTCATCTTGTTCACAATAAAGTCTATTATTATTATTGCCATAATATCTTTTTGCAGCAGCAGAAGAAGATGAGGATTTATGATGATGATGATTTTTTGCTGCTTCTTTTGAATAGTGATTATGATGGTCAGGAATATTATCAAAAACTACTTGACAATGATGACGCCTCATTGGTTTACTAGTTTTATTATTTCCTTTACTATTAGCAGCATAATTTTTCTTGTTATTACTATTTTTTGATGATGATGATTTTGACTTTTGACTAATATGTTTTGGTGAACAATCAACATCATCATCGTTAGTTTCTGCCATAATTCCAAATCTTTTTTGAGATTTATGATCAGTGTGTTGATGATGATGATAATGATGACGAGGTTGTTTTCTTGGTGGATGTGGATTATTTATAACACAACCCGAATCTACACAATAATATGGTTTATTAGGATTATTATTAGCAGTTGCTTCCACTTTTTGAGAAGGACGATCTTGTCGACAACAAACTTTAACTTGTCCTGGTTTTAGAGCTAATTTAGAATTTATAGTTGATTCAGATTGACATGAATCCAATTCCTCTTCTTCTTCATCGACATCTTCATCATCTTCTTCATCATCATCATCTGTAGTAGATGATGAAATCTCTTCATAATATTTTTTGTTTATACTTTGTCCTTCATAATAATGAGGAGGAAGAGCTGATGATGTTGTATTAGTATTACCATTGCCAAGAATTTTATTTAGAGTAGCTTTAAGATTTTTAATTGTGTTTGTATCATCTTGATTTTCTTGAAGTTTAGAAGTCAATTGCTGGCGTTGACGCGGACTAATTATTAATGGTGCGGCGTCTTCATTATTATGACGTCGTTGGCCGTCTTTATTATAATACGACGCCATATATATGAGATGGATTATTTGTTAATGAGAAAAAATGGTGACAAAAAGTGTGAACTTGTTGTAATCTATTGAAAGCTTTTGAAATATGTAGTACATGGGAAAAGTTCCGTGTCGTATAGTTACGAAAGCTATTCTATGAGATTATAATTTGATTGCCACAGGAATAATTTAACTTTCTTTATTGATGAATAAATTGTCACATAATATAATTTTGTACAATAAAATGATATGAATTTAGTTTATATACTGATACTCCACCACTGTAGAATGACTAATTAACAACAATGTCTACCCATAGAATTGCAACCCGCTGCCGAATTTCCAGAGGAGCTTCCACCTGTTCCAAAAGTTCTGGTCAAATTGGGATTTCTTCCACTGTTACCTCCTGTCAATAAAAATCAATTTATTTAATTCTCTCACACATAGAATTTAGTATTATGAGTCAGAATTTATGATTAGTTACCACGAAAAGAACTATGTTGATGACTACCACCACTCATACTCATAGTCATATTACGAGAATTTCTCATAATAGTATTATTTACACTTCGACGAATATCTTCTGGAGATGCTGGAGGAGGAGGTCGAGGACAAGGAGGAGGTGGACACAAAAGTCCTGCAGCATGAAGTTCAGTAATAATATCTGGAATATTAGCTTGCAGCCATTCTAGAAATTTTTCAATAGCATATATTAAGGAATTTGTCTTAACTTTTATTACTATTTTATACCTGACACAAGTTGAGGAAGAAGATCATTACAAATATTGGTAACATTTTCAGCAATAATTCCAGCCTGTTGTTCTCTAGTACTTTCCTCACGCTCTCGTTCTCTTCTTCTAGCTCTCTCAGTACAAATATCATCAAGTTCTTGAGTACTCATGTGACTAGCATTAGCATTAGTACTTGGAGGTGTTCGACTTGCTCCATGCCATACATTAAAATTTGCCGGAAGATGATAAGAAGCTGAACTTTGTTCTGGAACATTATATGTTCTTCCTCCTGCACTTCCAGCTCGTGGTACTGTATAAGTTCCTCCAGCAGCAGGCTGAACAACATTATAAGTTCCATTATTTGGTGCTCCTCCACTAACATTATAAGTTCCATTTTGATTTGCTCCTCCACCTCCACTAACATTATAAGTCCCATTTTGATTTGCTCCTCCACCTCCACTAACATTATAAGTTCCATTTCCACAAGCTCCAGCATTAATTAGATTAACTGGTGTAACTGGCGTTGCTGGATTTGGAATAGGAACAACTCCATGAGGTGCTGGTGTCGAAGTCACTGGTGCTTCACCATGTTGAGGATTAATAGGTGAAGGAAAAAACGTTTGGATTGGGTGACCTTCTTCATCATACGATACTTGCATTATTGGTGAAAGTGTAGAGTCAATTGGTGGTGGAGGTTGTTCATTTTCAGCCATGATTATATTATTGTGTGTGAAGTTGTGACTTTGAATTTAGAATAGCTTCTTAGAATTTTTGGATAATGATGGACAACTCGAGTTTCTTCATTGATTTGGAACATCTTTAGTGCTACAATGGAATCTCTGTAGTAACCTCAGATTGGAGGCAAACTGAGACTCTCCGTTGAAAAATTATCATAAAAAGCTTTTGTACATATTCAGTAGACTTGCTCTTATCTTGAGTAGACTCTTTTATTTGTCTATTTTGTAATGTATAACATTCTTTATGATACATATTATAGAAAAATATTAAAATCATGAAAAGAATGCAAGGTCAAAGACATTCTTCTTATCTTATGTAGAGGCGAAAGAAGAATGCACAATCTCTTGTAGTTCTTTCCATTTTTTTTTCTTGAGTTCAATTATTTGGCATTCACATTTCTTGCAACAATCATGTCTTCTCCTGTTATAAATTATGTATGGAGAACATTACGAACAACAGAGGTAAGACGTTACAGACAGCTAATCATGTGTAGTCTCTTTGCCATTGAAAATTTCCTCAGACTCTGAGGCCACTTTTTTCTGTTATTGTTTTGTGTCAACGAACTGCGTTGTTTGTATTTTTCTTCATTTTCTTCTCTGTCTGCTGTCTGTCATCAACTCATCAACTCTTGTTGTGTCAACATGACAAATAATTATTATTCTTGTTGTTCTCCATGGACCGTAATTAAAAATACTAACGACATTTTTCTATCATCATCTTCATCTTTTTCTGGTGAATATTTTGAAAATAATAAAGCAATGGCAAATATAATTGTTGATTCTTCTATCAAAGTCAAAATTGTTAGTGAAGGCTCTCCATGTGATGGAGTAAAAGATCCAGTGATGGCCAGATATGTTGTCAATCTTTTGGTATGCATGCACATGTATATAATGAATTAATATTTTTGTAATAGAAAATGATTGTAATGTATGATTTCTCTTCTTTTTAATTTTGCAGACAGACATTCTGAAGCCTGTTGATGCTACGTCACGACGTTATAATCAAGTTTCATCATCAATTTCAGCCCTAGATAAATTGATGTATAATGGGTTTGCAATTTATAAAAGGAATAATCAACGCCGTCATCAATTGGACCAAAATATTCAAAGTAATATTACGTCAAACAACAACAACTATTGTACTACATCTTCTACGATACAATCTTTTCATCCTCATTTACTTGATCATGATTATTTAGAAATTTGTTGTCCGTTCTATACTTCTGTTATTGTATCCAACAACGCAACAAGAGGAGAACCAAGTTTTAATAATAATAAAGAAGTCTTAATAGATTCAACAGAAGAAGATATTATTACAGGAGTTGTTCATCTTGAAGGATTGGT
>VCNE01010725.1:0-82157 GCA_009869805.1 Oncopodura yosiiana
TTGGGGGTAAAGTATTGGAGGTAATTGACTGGAGGTAGTTGGTTGGAGGTAAAGTTTTGGGGGAAAACGGTTTGGAGGTAATTGTTTTGGAGGTATTCACATGTAATCCTAACTAACAACTAAAGTGACTCTTTCAATCGAAGTAAATGAAACATAGGTAGGCAAGGAAAAATAAAGTGAATGAGTGAAGGGAGAGGAGTGAGGATATTAGATTAGAATCTAAAAGCGAATATTATGTCTATGTTTTGATATATTCGAGATTGGCAACTAGCGACGAAGTAAAAATAAAAAACCTAGTATAGTAGCTAGATAGCACCCAACGAATAATTACTACTTTGTCGTCTCCTGTCTTAAAAATATATTTATTTTACGTGCATGTGCCACTCACTCACTAACTAAATACAAGAGAATACACTTTTATTTGATGTGCCAATGTAATATAATTCATTATGAAAAAAAATATCTGAAATATTTGTAGCTCACTCTTAGCTCAACTACCTACATTCATTATGCACAAAAACGAGCCCAGCAAGAATTAAAATCTCTAGTGTCGTTTTTGTTGTCGTTTGTACAAGAGACGTGAAGAGAAACAACATCTGATTAGCACTACACAGATACCTATAGAAGAGGAAGAAAAAACTCATTTGTCCTTCACATCTCTTCTTTTCAGTAGCAGCAAAGTAAATAATTTAAGACGTATACACTTCTTAGAATGACATTCAATATATGCATATATAATGTTGTTTAACTAAATATATTTTGATTGATTATTATTATTATTATTCCATTTTACTTCCGAGACTCGTCTTTTATTTAACTATAGAATAATTCCTTGACTTTTAATCAAAATATATCCATATTATACTATACTCTTTACTTGTTATCAATAACAGAGTTCAAAAACCTATAAATAAATATTTTCACCAACTACAATTTCACTTTCTTTCTTTTGTACTATACAATAATAAGCGAGCGAGCAACAACGAGAGAGCATGCTACTTATTGCATGTCAAAATGTCTCTCTCCACTATGATATTGCATGCATAATAGATGAGCAACGGTACAGCCCAATTGTTGTATACAAAACTAAAGTGGATAGACATAGAGTTCATCGAAATGAAAAGAATGTAGTAATGGCATCATTAAAATTTGAAAGGCACCTGACTAGCAGTTGATTTGTCCAGAAACGTGAAGTAGAAGACGGAATCCAAGAATTTGGGGAAGCAGTAGAAGAAGTTGTTACACAAGCAGTAGAGTTTGATAAAGGTGAAGAACCAGGAGGAAAATAATCAAACCAACGACCACAAGGCACACAAGCTAAAAGTTGACTAGGTTGTCCAGATGGACTTGATTGATTTCGAAATCCAACACCAAAATGAATTGTAAAAGGACGAGAGCACAAGAGACACAATAGACCGGCCGGAACAATTTGTTGAGAACAATTCGCATTGTTGAGAGGAGAAGATAAATGATGATGTTGATGAAGACGATGTTGTGTTTGTTGTTGAAAAGGTGCACATGATAGAGGAGAGGTTAATAAAGCATTAAGGTATGATTGGTGATGATGGTAGCTACTGCCACTGATTTGTCCATTATTTATTACCACCACCATTGGCACGAGACTAACTGAGGTGCGCTAACTTGTAATCTTTTGGCTAAAGAGTAACCAAGAGAAAAAAAATCCAATATCGTCTCTGTCTCTCTCGCTCAATTTCTTTTTATGACTTTTTACTTTCTTTCTTTTTTTGGGTGCGTCCTTTCACTTTTGCTATATATGTATATATATATCCTTTGTCTTCTTATCGTCTTTTCACAATAATGTAGTTACTATTTGAAGTTACTATATACAAATATGTTTGAGGTAAGCCAAAAAACCCACTATAGTTTATATGTAGAATAGGTATCACAAAATGTATAGGAGTAATAATAATGTATTAGCGTAGTAAGAACTCAAAAACCACAAGTTTGCCAAGAACTACTACAACAACAAGAACATCGTTTATATTTAATATACGATTCACTTTCACTTCAACCCCTCTGCTTTTGATATATCAAGTGGAGTATTTTTTCTATATATAAAAATAGTTGACTATGATGATAATAATCCGGCTCTTTTATACTCAAAGAAGATAAGAAAACCGTTCATGTCTTATTCATTCCATAACTCTCCTCTTCCTGTTTTTCTTTTTTCTCTCTCAAAATATAAAAAACAAGTACAACATTAATAACCAATGTCGTATTTCTGTTCCAAGTTAAAAATTATAAACTCACAGTCACTTTCACCACCACTGATTATTAGTAACAACTTTCGACATATACTAGTTAATGAGTTTACACGGAGGAAAGTTACTTTTGAAAAAATTCTTGACTTTTACTCCCACTATACTACTAACTAAGAAGAACAAGAGATAGTCATCTTTTCTTTTACTCTTTCTTTTTTGTCAATGTCTTGAAGAAGAGCCTCTAGCTCCTCACTTTGACTGTAATAAAGAAAGCACTGGTAGCTACTGACGAACTGAGAGTTGTATGAAGGAAAGAAAGAAAAAACGAGCAAAAGCATACACAAAATTCGAGGGAATTTGTGTAGTGGCCCGTCGGGACAAAGCTGGAATATAAACTGACAGGAAAAAGTATCGAACCACTGTTAGTCTCTCTTATTCTGCTTGCTCCCGTGCCGCACATTCACTCTTTTCCTCCTCTCTCCTTACTTCTGGAATATAATATAAAACCGACACCGACTCTGTATAGAGTAGACATATATACGCGGACCCTTCTTCTTCTCCACTCTTTCTCCACTAAAAATTTTAGCCTGGAGACCCGGTATATAGAGAATGAAAGAAGCTTTTCCTATGTAGAGTTGTTGTCGCTGTCTTTCACTAAACTCTCTTCGTAAAGTGCAAGCACAAACCAAGTTTTCTCTCTTTTACGTCCAGAGTTTTAGTTTAGCAGCACAGGAATGAGAAAGAGAGAAGGGAAAGCTTCTCCAGCACCAGTAGTAACAAAAGTACGCACACAACATACACAAAATGTTATATATCCATCCACACATATAAGAACCACTTCTTCTTCTAGTTCAAATTCTAGATTGGTGTTTCTCTACTATCGGAGAGCAAGATCCCTGAATCTTCATTGGCCAACGAGGACTCTGTCTTCTATGTTCTTTCTCTCTCTCTTTCTACTACTATATAAATATATGTATCCTCTTTATATATACTTATTGATCGTATACCACACAACTAATAGAAGAATGAGAGGAGATATGAATGACTCAGTCATCATATATGAGAACAACAGCACAATACAAAAGGCAACTATCAACTTAGGATCATAGTCAGTTGAACTCTAATCCACGGAAAAAGAGCAGTATGGACAATTTCCTTGATAGATTTTGTACTCAGTCAGGCTAATGTTTTTTCCGTTTTCTGTCAGAAAAAACAACGCCTCCTTGAACTAGTCATATTTGTGACATTTGAGATCAGTATATCAGATATAGAGTGAGATATAGATTTATATACTTAAAAAGTGCACATTGCACAAATAGAAAACAGACGACGTATCTCAAAACAACACTAGTTCAACACCATCATCACCACTAACCAACTAAACAAATGAACATCATTCGACTAAAGAAGAGAACACAATAACAAAAACATGTGATACCAACAAATATACATTAAAAGCAAACCACCACACACTAGGCTAGTAAACTCTTTTTTATGGACTTAATTCAACCAAAACACATGGACAGATGAAAAGAGTTCTCTTAAGAGAGATCTCATAGTCACAAAAGATCTCAAATTCACACCTCTTCTTCTTCTAGTGATGCAAAACTAGTAATTGAGTTGAGGCTAGGAACTCAAAACGACGAAGACGAGTCCCAAATGTATTTTTTTCATTTCCCTATCTTCTTCTTTCTACTTCATGCCAAAAACTATGTGTACATAGAAAATACCTCTATATACACATCATATATGCCTTCTTCTTCCACTTCTCGTGCAGTAAAATCTTGAGAGAAGAGAGACAGATAGAGAGATACAACAAAGTATCTCTCTACTCACGTCGTCTTCTTATTCTCTCTCTCTATATCTATCTATCTATATAGATAGAGTTTGCTTTCATTTCCTTGCGCACTTTTGCCAAAATAGCCGACCTCTCATTTTCTCATCTTTTTTATCTTCACTGTTCCAACTTCTTCTTCTTCTTCTTCACACACAACAGAAAAAAGTTATATATTGCATGTACTTTATGCCATTTCATTCCATCATGTTTGCAACAAGGGATTACATTATTTTACTCTATCTTTATATATATTTTGCACATATATATACTGTGTGTGATGATTCTTCAGTTCAAAATGAATGAAAGAAGATGTATACAACATGTTGAAAAAGAGAAGAGGAGGAAACTAATATAATATTGTCTCGTGTCTTTATCTTTATATCCACATGTTCACCTTCCAAGAGAGAGAGAGAATCTACTTATGTACACACACACATCCGATTTATATACTTATTTCAAATCCTGCTTAAATGTACTTCTCTTCTCATAGTAGAATCTCACGATAGATAGATAGAGAAAGATGAAAATATAGTTGTGTGAAGAATCTCTCTCACAGTAGATTTAGTGTATTACATAGGATATTACACAACATACAAATATTATACAACCAAAGGAGTGAGATAATGTTGTACTTCAATGTTTCTACTACTAGGGTACTTAGTAGCAGTAAGTAAAAACACAACAAACCTTATGATGACGTTAATACTGTAGATATTGTAGTAGATAGATATATATACTGCAAAATATTGCAGTGACAAACCCGTAGGAGAGCTCAATAAGAAGTTTTAGTTTTTGAAGTGAACATATGCACCACGTGTTGGATATATACAAAGGGTGAGGATATATAAAACTACACTTAGAAATTCTGACTCACTCAGAATTTGGGATATATACAAAATCCTTTTGAATCTTATCCAACACAAATCTATATATGTGTTCCTACTTACTACTAGAAATGAAACCTTATTTTCACGACGACAGAACTAGACATGAAATATATCTTTTTGCTTGACTAAACCATATATGCCATTAACATACCACATAATAATAATAAGATACCTATAAAAACTATGAATCGTGAGAGGTAGTTAGTTACTATAAAAGAGGAAATTCTTTGAGTCAATTTTTGTCTCAAAAGTCTTCATTATTCAATTCAAAATATAATATGAACTAAGAATTACAACATTTACATGTCATGTGGTAATGTGACAACTTTATATCTAGAAGGAAGGTTTCATCTTCTTAGGACAAATGCATCAAACAAAAATGGCACAAGGATAAAGAAAATGTAGCAAAGGCAGAGAGAAGAGAGAAAGAAAAATACGTAGGTGGAAAATACATGGGATTGCTGACATTTTGCGGTGTATCATATAACCTTGTTTCTGTAGATATGAGATTCGACTTCGACTCGCAAGTCGAATATAGTCAAAGTCGGAGGTTGAAAAGTTTTGAAGGTAGGAAAAGAAGAGAAGATTGCACAAGTTGCAAGCAATATATTTTACATATAAATATAAATTCAGATGTGTGAAATGGAGCTTCAAAAACCCGCTTGTGATGAATGTACAACCATAAATTTAAATAGAAAGGCAAATTGGTTTCTACCAAATTTACGCTATACCAAAATACTTTAACTGTCAAATGTTATGAAATACACATGGATATCCTCAGTCACTCACTAAATATAATACTTTACATTTGTTTCGCATACATACATAATATATTTCCTTTGCTTTTCACTACAAACTAAAAGTCATATAAAGCTTCAAAAGTGTTGAAATGAAAATTTAGTATTTATTATGTACACTCAACTACTAAAAGTCGATCGATATAAGTTTAAGTAACTCAACTCTCAACTCTACATATATATGTGTATAATCAACCAACCTTTCTTGTACAAATATTCGTCATGACTTTTACATTTTATTAACATGTATACAAAGTTCTGTGTAAAATTGACGTGACGTGATATGACGTGATCTTATGTAAGTGTAGCAATAATATTTTTAAGAAAAAACCTTTTTACAAGTGCGTATTTATATGTAGTATGTATAACAGTTTCCTAGAAAAATGGAAATAAATGTCTTGCCAATTTTTATTATTTCTAGTGATAATGGCGTGCTTGCTTTCTCTCTTGAAAAGAAAGGATACTCAAAACAAGCTCTTATTCACTATAAGAAACTAACATGCAAGTTGCACTAGCTGCACATATTTGATAACATCGAGTATAGCAAAGTGTCAGTTATGGGCTTTTACTTCTCATAAATGCAATCAAATCATGAGGTAGTCAGTGGCATGTGGCATATAATACCTAACAAGAACAAATGTTCACCTAACTAAAACATATTATTCATATTGTTAGTTACTTACACAAACTCTCTAGTAGGAAGAGAAAAGAATGTAGCACAGTATTATACTTCATAAGATGATTCCAAAAGGCAAAGTTCACACAACTGTCTCAGACAAAAGTAAATTATCTAATATACTTTTACTAAATCCTTTTTTATGTCTCTTTTGAAAATCTTCACAAATGTGTCGACAATAGAACTGAAGAAGAACAAGAAGTCACGTATCACATGTCACTTGAATGTCACACACATCAAATGTTAGTACTGATTGTGACAATTTAATTTGAAATTGAAGGATATCAAATATTATTTTTGTTACAATTATTTTAATTTTCTTCGTCATTTAACATAAAAACCTTGATTCTTTTAAAACGAATCATTTATCACGAAAGAACACATGTGTTCTTGTTAATGACGAATGATGATGTTTTGGCATTCAATCGACTCGTCTCTTCTCTCACGTATGCATTGGGAATTTTTATCAATGTACACTGATGATGATTAGGATTAAGACTATAAACTGACGATATCAAATGCAGCAGCAGTAACCTTTCATTTCAACTGATGTAATCAACACCATACACATATACGACTTCTATATATACATAGTTTTAGTTAATAGTTAGTCAAGTTTACTGTTTATATGACCTTCTTCATGGCTTTGGCTTAAATATATATATCTCTTTAATATATAGAAAGGATGATGATGGCTCAAATAATAAATTATTTATACTTACTCCTTGACTTGACTGAGACTGACTACTGACTGTTACTACTGCAAATAGTTGCTAAAAAGCTTATTGGCTCCTGTTATACTTTTATCGTATATATTATATGTATTCAATACAGCTGTAGTTTTATTGCCAATAGTTAGTAAATCAATGCCTTTTGCCTTCTTTTTCTTTTTACCTAGGTATTCATTCAATATTGCATAGAATCCTGAACTTTGAATATTCAACTACTATATTCAAGCGATATGTATGCATTGCCTGCAAAAGAATATTGACAACTGACACCACCGACATGTGACTGCTACTATTATCATTTCCGTATTGTCTCATCAAAAAAAAACGTAAGGAACTATTTTAACTTTTATAAATATGCTGAACCATCACCATTCATTTTTCTGTTATCGTACTTATGACTCATTTATAGTAGTAGCACAATATGCACTACTTTACTATCAAGAAATTTATTCTGTCGTCTCTCAATACTCTCAATCTTGACTATTATTGGGATAGAAAAGACATGTGAAATAAAGTTTCTGATAGAGTCCTCGGGTCTGGCTGATTAGTAATGGACATTGGACAAAGGTTATTATTTCTATCAACAACATGCGTAGTTTCTTATTATCTAAACTCTTGTAATAAAAGAACGACAAATGTCATCAAACACCACGTCGCATTAACTTTTGAGAATAATGTTTTTTTATGAAAATTAAAATGTATCACTCGTAAAGTTAATTTATGCCAAATCTAAAAAGTTTTCCTCTGTAGTCATCATATGTATATATATATACAACACGCAAACTCATTTTAACCCAAAAATTGTGATAATAATGTTAAATATGTGGCATAATATTATTTATGGTAAAGTTTTTGTCAGTTTAGATCATAAATATTGAACTTTTAACTCAATGTGTAATCTTATATTCTGGCAAATGGTTTACGACAATAACAGCCCTCATCAAACTGTTTAAACAACAACAACAAAACGAATATATAGATAGATAACTCTCATCTCAACGTAATGAACCAAACTCAAATACGCAACAGTATATATATTACTGATATATCAATATCATCATCATATCTCATTCTACGTGATGAAGAGTAGGAAATCATTGACTTTGACATAAACGCAATGGGATAAGATAACAAAAGGCTAAATAAACAACAGAGACAACGACCGTTTGAGTATATCAACAAATTGTTACAAAGGAAAAAGGAAGTCAATAAAATTCACTATCCAACTACAAACTTTAGAAAGATAAATTAAGTTATTAGCTGCTATACATCTTGAAAAATGTAAAACCCTCCTATGTAAATATAAATCTCTCTCCTCTTCAATTGAGTCTAGACTAGACGCATCATCAACAACGTTAACAATTAATTATTATATTATACAAGAGCCACTCTCTTTCTCTCAACAAGTCTAATTTTAATATGTATCACTTGCGTAATGAAACAAGCATGACATTTCATTACGACAATGCAGTAGAAGTAATAAAATCAAATTCTTCAAATTAAAAACAAAAACAACCAACAACAAAGGTTAAGGTCAGATGAAAATATATAGTCAAAACAATTCTGACTAATATACAATAAACTATTGTAGTATATACCGATATATTATTATTATTGGTTGACTCACTCACTCACACTTCACACAATATATTATAATAGTAGTACACAAAAACAAGTCAACCCAAAGGAAAGAAGTTAAATGAATGTAAGTAATACCTAATATTTAACAATGAACAAGAGTTGACTGCCCGAAAATGACCATGAACCTAAACTCTTTTTGAGTGTCATCACAGGGAAGTATCACTTTGAAGGTTAAGAAAGACTCATTCACTTTACAACATTGAAGAATATCTTTTTATAAAAAGTTCCAAAATTTTCTATTATTAATTTATATATAATCAACAATTGTCAAAGGTATTCTTTAAAGAATTCAGATTGCTTGCATAACATAATTTAGTTAGAGATGAATCATTCATGATAATGCGAGTGTACAACAATAACATTGTGAATCTACCAACAATCGCCTCTATATAACACAATGTATAATGCGACTTAACAACAAAGAAAGATAAAAAGAAATGACTAAATATTTAATTACCTGGACCGATGAATGGACTCCAGTGTACGAGAACCAATAGTAGAACGGGACGAATGACCCTTTGCAACTTGTCAATGTCTGAGAACGTCACAATTTACAGTTTGTCACTGGAAAATTTACAAACTTCATTGTTGATTATTCTAAGTTTATTACTTATAGAATATTATACAGTACACACAGAGATTGAAGAGAAGAATATATTATATGAATGTTAGCAGCACTGCACTTTTGTACATATAAAATGTAAGTAAATATAATACCACTACTGAACTCAACTGATGTTTAGTTTTGTAGAGAAGAGGAATTGATAATAAAGAGAAGAAGATGATCATCCTTGAAATTCTATTCACCGCTCTTCAAAAGATGGAGCTGGGTTTTCTGTGAATTGAATCAAACTGGTTGGTGAAAGTTCCAGCTTCTGCTTTCACTCACTCACTGGATACAAGTTCATTAGCCTTTACAATATTACAATGTATTATTGATAATTGTACGACGTAGTAACTTCAAGATGAGCGTTTTACAACAGTTATGCTAATTAATAAAGATTTGAATACTGTTTTTCATGACATTAAATATTCTTTTGACTTTTTCTTATGTTCTAAAATAAAAAAACCCGAGAAATGAAGAAAGGTTTTTCATATGATTGAGTGAAATGTAATTCTAAGTTGCATGATTGTGGAAATTAAAAGATGAGATTTTTTAAGGAATAAACAGTAATTGATAAGACAAGCATTTCATGTGATTATTTTTCAAAATTAATATTTTTGGATACAGAATAATTCTCCAGCAAGAAAGAAAAGACAAAGAAGAAAAAACAAGTTTGAGGCCATCGAGTACCATCTTTGAGTAGCATTGTAAATCATTTGTGTCGGCTTTTCTTTTCAGCATACCATCTTTATGCTTCGCGCTACAATATTAGTTTTTATAAATATTGTCATCAAACAAAAGGCAACAAAAACGTTTTGCGAAGAATTTTGAAGAAAAAAGAAACATAAAATTGATAATTGATCAAATAAATTTGTGAAAAATCTTCCTTACTATAATTGTCAATTAAGTAAGCACTAAAGTGTTTTAGTTTATCTCACTGAATGAATGAGTTTTCAAAGTTTGAGTGAGAACAAAATAAAGTTTTAGTTTTTAGAGACATTAGATACGTTTTAGATTTCAGATTTGTTTCATTTAGTAGTGATTTGGTTTTACAAAGTAAGCTGTTGTAAAGAAAACACCAGGATGACGTAATTTGATCAGGTAATAGACTAAAAAAGATATCTTTACATTCATTCGTAAGCATTTTGCAAAAATCAATGCGATACAATAATGATAATTTTAGAGGGCCAAAAAACAGCCATTTTGTATGCCTTTGAGAGAATTCATTTTTGTGAAATTAACTTTTTCTATTATCGAAATCTAAATACATTAACTTATCAAAATATAATTTGCATATCACAGCGTTTTATTATCAAATTTAGAGAATTCAGAAACTTGTAGAAGATAATTAAAAGTACTATAGATTTTGCTGGCGTCATTTTTTTCAATAATATCGATGTTATTATTTTACGTGCGCATATTTATAATATTTGTAATTAATAATAATATGTATTATTCATTATTATCTAATAAATTGTAAAATCTCTATATTTGACAATCTGTGAAGACATTTGAAAATAAAATTTTGGAAACACTAACGAGCAGAGTCGTCAATTTATTACTTATTGCTCCAACCCATTGCTACTGTCGCCGCTTGCTAACTATTGTCCGACTCGGGTATCTCCAACAAACAAGGACTGTTTGTGAATTGTGAATATAAGGTGGGAATCTAATTAGGTTTAAGATTAAACTTTATATTTACATTAGTAAATCATGTATGCAGTCACAAACTAAAAAAGAGGGGAATGTAGAATAAACTCTCTATTCATACACTTGTGTTTTCTATATTTATGTATTTTAAAGCGAAAGTGAATAAGCAAATTAAAAATAATCGTGATGGTTTTTTTTCTATCACTCTAAAAGAGTGTACTTTTAAAAAATATAGAATTAATCTAATATTTATAAGATTCCATTTCAGTGTTGTTTTTTTTGCCATTCACCCCCTTCCCAACAAAACACAAGACTGAATGGGCTGAAGATGAGATATGGAAGATGAAAACGACGACAACAATGAAAATAATTTAGACGAGCTGGCTGGAGCCAGCAATCGTGAAGATGAACAAATAGTCAATTTATTAGCTGAAACTCTTGGTCCAGAAGTTGGATTAGAAATTCTTCGTGACTTTTCTCATTCAGAAGCATTTGGAGAACTACTTGATCTCGTTCTTAGTAATACATCAGCTTCACCAGATCATCATGGGACATCATCTCGTCGTACATCAGCTGAAGATCAAGCTGAAGCTATCGCAGCAAGGACTGCTGGTCATCGTCTAAGTACTGATGGAGTACAACAACAACCACCACAAACATCATCACTATTTCTTACACCTGCACCTGTTCAAAGTACATCATCATCTAATTTACAAAATGTTGTTGCAGAGCTGCAATCATCAACTACAAAAGAAGAAAATGTGTCAACACAACAACAACAGAAAATTGAGAAGAAATCACAATTATCATCATCAGATAATTCAAAAATAACGAAAAGCAGCAATAAGACTGAAACTCAAACTACCATCACAACATCATCATCATCAAAACCTTTAAAAACTAGTAGTAGTAGCAGCAGTAAAGATAAGGAACGTTCTTCTAAATCTAACAAGGACAAACGAAGACAAAAAGACGAAATGGCTGGTAAAAGAAAAGATTCTACTTCTTCATCTTCTAAAAGAGATAAGGATACTACTGCTGTAGCATCATCATCTAGAAAAAGTATCAATAAAGATGGAAAAAATCGTATCAAGTCATTTAAACCATTTGTGGAAGAAGAACATGATATATTCAAAAAGAAACATAGGCTGAAGCTTTGTTCTATTATTCTCTGTGATTTAGTTAATATGGGTGGTGTATTTAGAACATGGAAAGGAAAAGATCCATATAATAGCTCATCTTATGTTCCTAAAAAGCTAGTTGTACTATCTGACGACAAGGTTGAAGAAACTCATGAAATTGAACGAATGAAACGTCTATATTTTGTCAAGACTGTCAATAAACATCTCTTTTCAACATCGGCTAGTAGCAGTAGTGATCAACAACAATCAAATGTACCAGAACCATCAACTTCTTCAAAGAATAAAAGTAAAGATAAAGAAAGAGATAGTAAAAGTACAAAAGATAAAAGCGCTTCATCATCATCACGTCATCACAAAGAAAGTACTACTAATAGTAGTAAAGGAGAGAAAAAGAAAAATGAAGTTAGAGTTGGTGGTAATAAAGAAACAGAAAGTAGTAGTAAACCTGTTCACAAATTTGAGCTTGAAATGAGTGATTTGGAAGCAAAGAAAGCAAAAATAAGAGAAGAACAAAAACGTGCTAGAGAAGAAAGATTAGGTATGCTTCAATCAAAATATCAAGCAAATAAAGAAAAAGAAGAATTTACTGCTAGTGGAACAAGAATTCTTCCATTTGAAAGAAAAAGGTGTCCTGATGAAAGTCGTAATAGAAAATTGTTAGATCAGTTTGAAAGTGAAAGAGAGAAAAAACAGCATGGTAAAGTGCAATCTGCTGCTGAAAAGTTGGAAGAAATCTCCAAGAAAGATAAATTAACAAATTCATCATTTAGGTAAGTAAACAGTCATTGTTATTTGACATCAATATATTATTTTTCACTCAATTTAATAGTTTTACATTTTTTTCAAAATACTATGATAGAATACCAAAGAAGAAAGATTTAAATACATGGAATGATAAATCTACTACTACACCATTAGCTGCTCAACAAATTCCTAGTGAAAATTTACATTTTGAAAGATCTCGTAAAACAACATCTACTAATAAATATGATAGGACATATCATGAAAATCTTGGAGGTGGTGGTGGTGATAATATTATACCAATTCCTGCTGCAGCAAATAAAGAGCCACTTGATTTTGATAATACTACTGGTGGTGGAGGAGGAGATGATTATAGATTAGATGTAACTGTAGAGCATGATGATGAACGTGAAGGAAGTTTTGAAGATATAGGATTTGATTGTCAAGATGTTCCTGTATCTGATGTTAGAGTTGGACCATTAACAACTGCTGTAGCAACTTTTCTACAAAAGAATCCAACAATTGATCTTCCAAGTGAATATGATAGTCAAATGTCTAATTCAGAAACAACGATTCATAGTAAGTATTACTTACCTACTATTAAATCAAATTACATGATGAATGAATGTATAAACTAATATTTTATTATTATTAATTAGAAATTGCCTGGTGGTTTGTTACTCATGAAAAAGATCCTCCACTTGATGATTCTACTATTCCTGAATTAGTTCGTGATATACCATCTCCATGTGATGATGATAATGCATCAGATATTAGCTTTATTGGAAATGTTAGTAATCCAGGAGGAAGTACTGAAGATTGTCAAATTAATGAGATCTCATCTTCTGATATGCGTAAAGTTGCACCTGTATATGGAAACGATACTGAAGCCATCGGTTTTGAACATTGTGTAAGTGCATGTATTCTTGGTATTTTTCTTTCCTTCTTTTTAGTTTATAGATATTTTTAAGAATCGCGATGGTACAAAAGAAAGTGTATGAATAAGAATTTATATAAAAAAAATTAGTTTGTGACTGCAAATATGATGGTATATATTATAAAAGAAGGAGAAAAGGTAGAATTATTAAAACATGGAGAACATTTGTATTGTTTGATATATCTAGGGTCACTCATTACTTCAAGCAAAATTACGGACAGGACAAGGTGACTCATTTAGAAATCTTTTTGATCTTCGGCCTGGCACTAATTACGATAAAGAAAATTTTCAGGTGACTTTTTTTAAATTAATATATATGTAGTTGGATTAGTTTTTTTTGCATCAGTGCATCTAATTTTATAATATTATATATAGGCAAGGTGTAGTATTTGTGACACATTAATTGTTGGGAGAAAGCAACTTTCAGAGCACCTTCAAAGTAAACTGCATGAAGATAAACTGATTGATACATGTAAGTTTTTTAAGTTCAAATGATCTGATAATATTAAACTCATATAAATTATTATTATTATACAATAATAGCTTTGAGAATGGCTAAATCTGATGGAAAAGTTACTTCAACATCTTCATCTAAAGATGCAGAAAGAAGAGTAAAAGCCGGTGATGAAAGTGAGCATAGCTCGCGCGGGAAATATCGTAATGACTCAAATGGTAAAGGCACGAGCTCACCAAAAAGTGATATTGAAGTTGGTAGAACTTCTTCAGGTGAACTAAAATTTTCTTTTTGTGAAAATCTTCTTAAGAAATGTCAGACATTGAAATTTTATATTGTGATTTTAAAACTAATGATAAAAACAATACAGGTTTATCTGTTAAAATACCAGCAAGTGCTAAAGAAGGTGATAAAAGTAGAAGACGTGGTGGTGGTTCTTCTAGATCAAGATCTCCAAGTGCATCACGAAGACGTTCTCCTCGACCTGTTGTAAAAATTGCTAGATCACCAACACGTATTAAATTAGAAGCTGCTACTAGACGTTCAAGATCACCACAACATAAAAGATCACGACGTAGATCAAATTCTCGTGATCGTGTTGATGCATTTCTTGCCAGAACAAATAGACGATCAAGATCACCATATAGTAGAAGTAGTAAAAGACGAAGAACAAGTCGTAGTCGTACTCGTAGTAGATCAAGAACTAAAAGTCCTTCCAATAGATCTATGCTCAGATCTGATAATAGAGAATTTCATGAAAAATTGGCTTTAACTGTTGATGGAAAATGGACTCCTGAACTAGAATTTAAATGGTTACAGATGGAAAGTGAAGAGAAATTGTAAGTTTTATTAGATAATGAATGATAATTTCCTTTTTATGTTGATTGAATATAAATATAAATGTTTAGATACAAGAAAGAATTTCAAGCAAAACAAAAAGAACTTGCTGAAAAACCTGAACAACATGAAAAGTATGCTGATGAATGGAAAGATTTTTGGGAAAGACGTTATGTTGAAGTTGAACAAAGTGGTAAAAATCCAGGTAAATTAATAACATAATAATTAGTTTTTACTATTACAAATACAATATAGAATTTCTATCATATTATTAACCCTTCTTTGTAGATACATATGACTATGTATCAGAATGGAAAGAATATTGGCTCAAACGTTTGCATGTAATCATGACTCTAGAAGCAGAAGCAGCATTGTAAGAATTAGTAATTTACATCAGTTAATAGTTCGCTTTTACAAATATGCGCCTCTTGTCTTTATTTCTTTGTACAGAAAAATTATCAAAATAAAACATGGGGTAGATTATGAGACTCTTCATAAAATAAGAATGACACCAGTTGTTAAGGCTGTACCACCGCCAGTAGTAGTTGGAGTTCCTCCTCCCGTCGTACAACAAACTAGATCAATTCTAAAATCTGAGCCAATAATCAAAGGAGAACCTCCAGTAGTAGATTCAACAGATAATAATACTAGAACAAGTGAAGATGATTTTACGGCTAGGTAAATTATTATTACAAAATATGATAAATGTATACTCTTTATTGACTTTTAAATTATAACTTTTTCTTATTAGATCCATGTCAATTTCTGATGGTGGTGGCAACTCAGACATTGTCATTCAAGGTGATGAACGTAGAAAAGGAAAAGAAAAGCAAGCGAGTAAAGTCACTACTGCTGATGTTCAATCAACATGGGAAAATTTAATTTCACAAAAACCTACTACTAATACACCAGTTATTGATAGTAGTAAATCTGAAGCAGAGTCTAGTTCAGCAGCAAGTTTTGATTTTGATGGTTTTGATTTGGTTCAAGTATTAAGATTAATGTGTCAATTGGAAGATCAATTAAGCTTCTTAGCTCCACAAGTTCAAGATTATTTTAAAAAGGTATACTGCATAGTTTTAAAGATTATAAACATTTGAGTATATATATAATTGTCGTTTGTATATATTTTTTTAGGCTGAAAATTTGGAATTACAAAAAAGAAATAAATCTTATAACTTATTAGAAGAGGAAGAATTTGTTGGAATACTTTTTCAGTGTCGTGATCGTTTTATGAGCATGGTATGTTTTGAAAATAAATTAAATCTATTAAAGTTCTTAAAATATATAGATACACTACTAACTAACACTATATAAAAATTATTAGATACGAGCTAAAGTTTTGCCAAGAGAAGTATTGAAAAGTCTGAATTTAACTGTTTATGCTCTCAACTCAATATTGGATGCTCCTCAATGTCAAAAATATCGTCCACCACCACCAGTTTCTTCATCAGCAACTACAGAACCAACTCCAGCAATATCATTGGCAACATTTGCATCAGTATTACAAACTAATGCTCCAGCAATAAAAGCAAATCAACAAACTAATAAAATTAATGAGACTGCTACTAATACAACATCTACACCAGCAGCACAATTACCAATTGCTTCAACATCTGCTAATTGCACAACACTTCAACGTATAGCTGCCGCTATGAAAAATGTTTCATTAACACAAAGAGATCAAATTGCTGGTTTATTAGCAACAGGACTAACTGCTGTTGGAAGAGATTATATTAATGAAGATGATCTGATCGAATATGTAGCCAAAATGTTATCACCAATTATTCAACCTCCTCCTTCAGCTATGCCATCAACAACAAGACATGCAACAACTTCATCTACCTTACCTAATATAAAACAACAGTCTTCTTCTAGTCATCAGCAACAAAAACAAAAAGAATTTCTTAATAATTCAATGAGTCGTCGAGGAGGAGGAGAATTAAGTTCAGCAGAAGAACATTCAAGTTTAGAAGCAGCAGGATATACAAGTAGTAGTGATGGAATAGCAAAAGAAGCAGACAGACAGTATCAAGGTTTAGCCATAATTGGTACAAGAGAAGTTGGTCGTGCACTGCCAGCTTTGACTGAAGTTATGTCGAGGTAATTATTGATAATATTCTTCTGTGAAAAGTTTTTTTTATGAGGTCTAATTAAATTATAAATAATTCATTGTTTTATGCTTTTTTCGTTTTCTTTTCTAGAGCTGCAACTCCACCTCCAGCTTATCAACATCATCCTCATCCACAAAATCCATTCCGCGAAGGAGGTCGACAAAAGCGTGAACATGGTGGAAGAACATCACCATTTAGTCGACGAGGTTATTCTGGAAATCCATCAACGGATCAGGTGAATTAATTCATTCTATTCCACATCTACTTCTACTACGCATTGGTATATTGTATGGGTTTATACTTTTATATAAGAAACTCATTACCAAATCTTCTGCTAATACTGGATCATTTACTATATTTAATGCATAATTATTTAACCATCTCATATAGTTTTTATAATACCCAATCAAGCAATTTGCGTAGTCCCATCTTACTCTTTTCTTCTACTTAAAAAAAACTAAAACAAAACAAAATCTTTTTAAAAGCCTTGGCGTTATTTAAAGTGTTAATGATGATGATGATGTTTTGTGATAAAAAACAAAACGACGAAAACAATATGTTGTTGTATCTATCGGTTAACACATTTGTACCTCTCTGCAGCCAACAACCATAATAATAATAATATGTGTAATGAATGAAAAATCTTCGAATTTTTGTAGTAGTGATGATGATGATGATGATATTTATATGTATTACATACAAAAATAATCATGAATTGTAAAAAATATTATATTATATATACAGAGACTATGTATAAATGTTTTTTCTTTGAAAAAAGAGATAATAATAATAAATAACTAAAATGTTATTATGATGATTACAAATATAATTATATTGCCTAATATGGGGATTTATTTTAATATTTATCATTGAGTCATTATTACCCTACTATTCATACTACTCGGGGTTTTATAATTTTTTTAAAGAATTTGTTTTCTCGGAAATTCATACAATTTATCATAACATATTAGCATGGGATATATATTACATCTCATAATTATTAAAATAGTCTCACTTACTCATAAAAACTCACATTCTCATCAAATCTGTATTAATTTTTATTAGGACTCTGATGAAGGAAGTATGAGAATTTCTGGAGATTCGATTTTATCACCAACACCTCCAACATCGCTATTCAGTTCTGCATCTCAATATAGTGGACCATCAGCTAAATTTAGAAAAGAATTTTATAAATTAACTAAAGAGCTTCCAACAACTCCATTAACTGGTGGACCAAGTGGAGGACGTCGAAGAAGAAGGAGAAAGAAAAAGAAACATCAAACTGAAGAAGAAGAAGATGATGATGAAGATGGTGGACGTATGAAAAGTGGATATTGGTATAATAAGCATATGGGACTACTTCAAGATGATTCAGATGCTGATAATATTCCAACAAACTTACCTCCTGGAATTGCTCAAATGTTAATGGCTGAACGTTTAAGAACTGGCTATGTAAATCCATCAAAGAAATTTAAAGCTACTGATGGTAATAGTAAAAAACTTAAAAAAAAGAAGAAAGAAAAGAAATCTAGGAAAAGGAAGAAAAAGAAGAAACATGGTCATGATGATGATGACGTTGATGAAGATAGAGAGAATAATTTCACTGATACTGCATCTTCTTGTTATTCTGGTCTTAGATCTAGGTAAGAGTAATTAATGAATTTGAAATAGCAACTAACTCTAACTCAATAACCTTATCATTTTCCTTTAAAATTATTTTCTTTTAGAAATCGAGTTCCTAGACGGAAGAAAAAGGCAAAAAGAAAGTCATATGACGATGGTTCAAAGGAAATTGAAGTAATAACACTTGATGATAATGAACCAGAACCTGAATTGACAGAAGAAAAATCTAGTAAAAAGTCAAAACGACAAACTAAAAAAGATCAAGTGAAATCTATGTCTAAATTGTACGGAAATAATAGTTTTTTTATTAGTCTTCCGTTATGTATGAATGATCAAAGTAAATACAAAGTAATTATTTTCTCTTTTAGATTCTGGGAAAACAAAGAAAGTGCTGAAGAAAATTTTCCATCTCCACTAAAATCCAAAAATTCTACAAGAAACTTTCGTGCTAGTATGGTAGCCAAGAAGAAGAAAAAGAAAGTTGAACCACAAGAATTATCTGAAGGTGAAATTGCTTCATCATGTGAATCTGGTAGTGTTTTGTTATCTATAGCAAACTCGTCGGAATCATCTGAGAAACATAATATAATAAGACGTACTACAAAAAGAAAATATCAATCAAGCAGTGATAGTAGTACTGATAGTAGCAGTAGTAATAATAATACTAGTAGTGGAATTAGTCAACTTAGTTTAATCTCAGGTGATTTTATTCCTAGAGAATTACTGAAAGAAGTGAAATCTAAAATGGATGAAATGATTCGACAAGTATGCATAGATCTTGGTGAACCATATAAAACAAAAAAGCAACAAGATAGAGAAGCAAAGAAGGATATGAATGTGATTAAAAATGTTGTAAATAGTTTAGTCAATACTGTTGTTATTATGAATGAATTCAATGAATCAAAATCCTTAAATATTCATGGTGTAACAGAAAGTATTTCAAATGAAGAATTATCTGATCAAAAAGAAACTATCTCAAAGGAGAACAAGAAACCATTAATGGAAGCACCCAAAGCTCCTGTTTGGGAAAACAAGAAGCTACAAGTAGAAAAACAATCTCAAATTCATTCTGATTTTTCAGACTCTTCTGAAATACCACAACAAGAAGAAGAGGAAGACGGTGAAGTACATGACACACCACATAAAAAAATTAATCACGCTGATGAAATAGAAAAAAGTAAAAACAGTGGTAGTGATAATGTAAGAAAAGTATTTGATTTGGAATCTAAAAAAGATGCGGCTGAGGATACAGCTAAGAAAGTTTCTGAACAAGAACTTATTCATACTCTTGAAATGGACCAAGAATCAATTTCAGAAGGTGAAATAGAAGATGATGATGATAATAATGAAACTTCTGAAAAGAAGAATAATGAAAATATTGAAACAACTGATAATTCTAATAACAAACAGAGTACTGCTACTACTGAGATACATTCAGACTTGTCAGACTCTGATGAAAGTATTATCTTGGAGAAGGAACTAGTTGCAAGAAAAGTACTTGATTTATTTGAGCCTGAAAAAGAAGCTACTCCTTCTCCTACTCCTCAAGCCTCTGAAATTACCCATACTCTTGAAATGGATCAAGAATCAATTTCTGAAGGTGAAATAGAAGATGATGATGACGATGAATTAAATAATGTTAATAATAATAAAAGTGATGACAATACAAACAATGAACCTAATCCCTCTATTCAAATTGTTAATCTATCTGCCATTTGTGACAATAGTGCTGTTGATAATGACAATGACGAAGAAAATGTGTTAGATAGTAATAGTAATAGTGGTGATGGTGAAACTTCTAATAAAAATGTACTTGAAACAGTTGATGATGTTAATAATAGTAGTAATGACGATACCAATAATGTTTCTCCTCCAGCTATTCAAATTGTGAATCTATCTTCTATTTGTGACAATAGTGCTATTGATAACAATGACGAAGATGATGACAGTGTTGCTATTCCTGGTGCTCTTTATGTGGTTTCTGACTATTTACCCACAACGAGTACTGTTAATGCAACAACAAAAAGTGATAGTGTTATTATTAGTCCAAGTGCAGAAGAAGCACAACAACAAGAAACTATTAATGAAAGTGTTCCTAATATTACTAATCTAGACAAAAGTGTAGAAGTTGAAAGTGATGATGACGAAGAAGAAGACAACATTATAACTAATAAAAATATTGACGATAGTGGTAGTACCACAACTGATGATGGTATTGAGTTTAATTAATAGTGATTAAGAAAAGATTGTTTGTTTGTTTGTATCTATTGTATTATATAACAAGTAATGTAAATGTAGTGGGTAGTTTTTCAAGTTGAGAACTTAGAAAAATAATAATGTAGGAATCTTTAGCTAAAGTACTTATAATAAGTATGAAAAGATTTTTTTTGTATCATGAAATATGATAAAACTCAGGCTTATCTTTAAATGATGATATATTCTATAATTACTGTAAGAGATCTTCCTTCCTATATACTGAAAATTTAATAAATATTGAAAGATGCTCTCAAATCAAAATTCTCTGTATAATATTACTTTATATTATTTGGTGTTTCATTCATATGTGTAGGTAGATAGAATTTTACAACAAGTTTGAAAGAAGTACTGTATCTTTACACTTTCCTTTTAAACACAAACAACAATTAATTGCCTATGCTTGTCTTAAATAAGTATTTTTTTAAATGAACAACATAATTGTAGTATGAAAGGATAATAACAATAACAAGAAGAAATTATAGCAGCAATAGCAAAAAAAGTGTGTGTCTGTCTGTCTCTGTATGTGCCTTTTGGTATATTATTTGATGTTGATGGTATTAATTAAGTTGGTTATTTTTTGTTGTTGAAGTAGTAGAATTATTCACTCTTATCTTTCTCTCTAAAATGAAGGAACACACATGAGAAAATTGATACTCCAACCATCATTGAGAAGGCACTAGCGTAATATGGAAATGCTCCTGGAATGAAACGTTCATACTGTGTATGTTGAAGTGGTCTGACTGAAACCTATCAATCAAACAAAATGAAAAAGAAAGTATTTAGAAATCTCACCCATATTATCTTAATTCCTTTAATTTATTAAATCATTCATTAGAATTACCTGTGTTGCACTACTTAAAAATGTATATCCTTTCCTATTGTAGTCGATTTTAAATTGAAATACTCCATAGACATCAGGAATTTTGAATCTAGCTTCATATACTCCAGGCTTTGATGGTACACGTTTCAATAAGGTTCTTACAAATGGATCAATTCTATGAAATTCTAATTGAACATCATCAGCAGTATAACCAACCCAAACTCCTCCTTTCATTTCTTCAATTACAACAGAGTACACAACATCTTCCATAATAGTGTAAGATGATGGTGCAGACTTTTCTCCAGCTTTATGATGTGTTACATTACTCAATCTAAGTACACCTTTCTCTTTAAAGACCCAGTCACTAATAGCTTTGACTAGTGCTTCATTTCCAGATTTATCATAAGTTTTTCCATCCTGTTGTAAATAAATCATCATTCAAGATTAAAAGAAGATATAAAATTTTAAAGAGTTTTGAAAAAAATATTTTACTTACTGATTTAAGAATAGATGAGCTAAAGAATTGATCAGAGAAAAAGTCCAATGAGCCAGAGAAAACTACACGAGCATTATTTCGAGCTTGAAAGCCAGCAATTAAAACTGTATTTTTTCCAACAGTGTGTGGATACTATAAAAATAAAAGAGTATTTATTAAAAACCAGAAACTTTTATTATTTTTTAAAATTGATATACCTCTGTAATATCTTTTTCTGGGTCATATGAATAAGCAGATGATGAAGCAACAAGAACTTCTAGTTCTAGTGGGTTATCAGGATCTAATAAAAGACTGGACCCTTCATATAAAAATGGTGCAGCATGATTACTGCCTACAATTGCAGGAGCATCAATCAAATTTTTTGGATCAACAGCCAAAAGAGTATGCTAGAAAAAATACAAATAAGATATATACATTATACAATTTGTTACACTTATTAGCCGCTCTTTCGTCAATTTTTGTCTCTAATTACCTTTCCATTATCGGTAGAAACTTCATAATTCATATGATCAATTACATAGGATGAAGGATCATCTAATTCCATACCAAATTCAGCAGCAAGATCTCTAATTGCATCTCCAGCAGTCGGATTAGCAGCCACAAGTACATTACCACCATTATCAACAAATTCAGCAATAGCTTCTGGATTCAAATCTCCACCAAATTCATCAGTTCCAGGTGCAAAAATAATTAGATTTTGGTACATCCAGACTCCATATTTTTTAATAGTTAAAGCTTGATCATCAGACATTTTAAATGTTAATTGATAGCCCAATTCTGTTAAGAGACAATATTAAGAATTTACATCACTCATTTCATTGATTGTTTATACTACATTATGACAATATTATTAGTATACCTTGTAACCCTCTAAAAAAAGTTGAATGAGTTTCTTTCGTGGCCAAATTATCCAGTAAAACAAGAGTGTTTTTACTTGTCTGTGTATAAGCTGGTAATGAGCTGACAGCCAAGAAAATGACTAGAATTACACGAAGATATCCAACACAATCAGGTATTCTCCACCACGTCATTTTGATTATAAATTATTTCAATACTATATTTTGCTTCTAATTGAAATACTAAATTTAATAACAATGACACTACTACAGTCTTTTTACTCCAAAGTCTATTTTAATTTTGAAATGTCCAAATCAATTCTTTTTCCAGTAAAACAGTCAAAATTTCTGGACAAGTCAATATACCGGTGTTGTAAAGTGTGCTTCACTTCTGTTCCTCTCCTTTTGGAAAAAGTATAGTCGTGTCTGTCGTGGACACTTGCTACTTGCTGTATTTGATAACTACACTATTTCACACAATTAAATGACACTAACAAAACTGTTTTGCAATAAGTTAATTTTTACTCTTGGAGAAAATGGCGAACAAACTTTTTTGACAGAGTGTATTTTGAGTACAAACGCAGACGCGCTTTTATAATACGATATGCGCTTGATATAGAAAAGTGATATAAACTTTTTCTTGTTGATATCAAAATAATTTATACATACAAATTGTCAGTCCAGAAGAACGAGGAACATGCTGTTTTCTGTGTTATATTTTTTGTTGCTACTATTAAAATAAACAAACAATCGAGAGAGGTTGTATTTGAGATATATTATTAATTCAAGGATAATAACTTTTATTAGTACTTTGATTTTGGTTGTTGCAGCAGTGTTTTAAAGTTTTTAAGTAAAGCATATTGATTGACGACACACGTAAGTGAATTGTTAGTAAATTTTAAAAATACAACAATTTGAATTGTGTGTGTAGGATATGATAAAAGTTTTGCTGTTTTTTCAGGTTGTGCATTTGAAAAATAAGGCAAAATGACAACCAGTGAGTTTGGTTTGTCATGTTATACTTATTATATTGCTTTATACATTTTGTCACTTCATGTTTTGGACACAAATACAAGATCATCATCACCACATTGGAAATTGGTGGTTGAAAATGGAAAAGTAAGAAGATTCATTCAATTAGTTAATTCTTATTCTATTTGTGATGTAAATAATGTTGTCTTTTTTCAGAATATTATCTCACCTAATCCTAGTCTAACATTTTCAGGTAATGATAGAATGAATACTATTTAAAGTTGTAAGATTATTTCTGAAGTTTTGTTTTCAATTCTGATTAATAGAAAACATCTTACAAACGCAACAAATTGGTTCTACTTCTTCATCAGATAATGACAATGGAAGTAGTGGTAGCAGTAGTAGTAATGTTGAAAATAACAATGGATCTTTATTACATTCTACTACGTCGCCCAATTTTTGGATCTCAGATGACAAGGAAGATACTGTATTTCGCATTTTATCGACAACAAGTATGTATACCCAAAAGTACTGTGCTATCTATGTACTATTATTATTCATATTCTTCTATCTGTGTTTTAGTAATTAGTCCGAGAGGTTCATGGACAAAAAATGGTCAAGAAGTATACTGTTCAAGTTGTCCTATGTCATCAGCAAATAAGCAAAATGGTGATGGTGCTAGTACTATAAGTCATCTGAATTCGATACATGATGTATCAGATAGTGACATATTGGATTGTGGTATGTTAACTTTTAGAAATATAGTAGTGCTCAATTTTCATTATATAAACTTTTGTAGGGAGACCAGCCAATTTTACTTATTATGATCAATTACTTGGAGTTGCAAACAGACAAAATCATCCGCATATTCCTGAACCTAACGTCGCAATGTTATTTCGTAAAAAAGGAAGTAAGAAAGACACTATTGACTTGAATACATTGGAAAGAAAATTAAGAAAAGCTAAAAAAGAAAAACCAAGTTCTGTTCAATTGTATAATCAAATTGGAAACTTTTGGAGAATCAAGGGTCATACTTTGAGAGCTATTGAATGTTTTAGAAGGGCTTTAGCTCTAACGCCGAATAATGCTGAAGTCTTGCATAATTTGGCAAGATTACTTTTAACTTTACAATTTTTGGATGATGCTTTATTCCTTGCTAGAAGATCATTAGGTTAGTCGATACAAAAACCGAAAAGCCTTTGATTATATTATAGAAAGTATACTACAAGTCTTTTCCTTTCTTTTTTCAGAGCTTCAAGCACCAGATAGAAGTGCTTGGCAGCAACATTTTACACTTGGAGAAATACTCAGAGCATATGGCCATCATCAAGAAGCTGTTTTACATTTTAAACATACTCTTGAACTTAAGCCCGAACATACTGGTGCTCAGGAAGCATTAAGAGAATTGGAGACTCTACTTGCAGGATCTGGTCTTCATATCTGTACTCTTCTCATTATAATATTCCTAGTTCTTGGTGTACTACTTGTCATGCTATCATCATTGGATAATGAAGAAACTGCTGATCCATTAGCAAATCGTCAAACTCCACGACATTTCAGTCGTGCTCTTGCAATGAGATCTTTAAAATTAGGTATTTCACCTAGAGCTCTTCGTTCCAAACAACGACTTCCATAAAAAGAAATCGTTTTTTACATAATATATATATATATACTCTCATTCATATATCGCATAATATAAAATGCGATTAACAACAAATTACATGTTTCAATATTATAGACTGTAGAAAAAAAGGAATATAGATAGATATACACACTAGATGACAAAAAATTTAATTATTAGAGATATCAATTGTGCGTACAAAAAAAAAGTATATCAACTTTCTTTGTCATGTCAGGGCAAATTTACTTTCCATAAAAAGTATAAGATCATTTATCAAATATTAGAATTATTGATTCATAATAAGACAAAAAAAGAAGTCGTTTTATGTTTTTTTGTAGAGAGATGATATAACGAAATTCTTCTAGTACACTTTTTGTTTTCATTCATCATTCTTCGTTTTTCCTTATTTTCAATGCAAACCTCTAGTCAAAGGAATCGTCTAACACAAATTACATAAGATTACAGAAGATAATATGTAAAATATTACTACTGATAGACTAAACTATATAGAAAAAAGAGAAACACGAGAAAAGTCCTATATTGTACTCTGTAAATAGAAAACTCTACAACGCCATAATATAATAATACAGTTTCCGTGCATTTCTATTAAATTTGAAAAAAACGACATTGTCGTTATTATTATAACCATATATATTATATATGTGAAGTGAAAACACATGACATTATTATTGTAAACGATCTAAAATAATATACAAAAAAGAACAAAGTGTACAATGATATAATACACAACTGCAATTAAAATAAAAGTTCAATTTAATTTAAGAATGATCAATTGATGCATAAAAGCAACAATGTTTTAGATTGATGATTGTTTTTTCTTCATCTTTATTTCTGTTTAGTCCATCATAGACTTGATTTGCAGCAACATAACAAACAAACTTTTTAACAAAACCAGACAAACAATAATTAATATTTTTTCTAAATATCCTAACTCTATATATAGTTGGTTTATGACGTTGGAATGTATTTCAAAAATTCATAATATAATAATTTATACCGGAAAGAAAGAGAGATATAATATAATTAATACAAAGAATTAGAAATGAGAAAAGTCAAAAAAAACTTGTGTCATTGTTAAGAGTCATTGAGAATCTTTGATAATTTCAGTGTCAATATAGTCACTACTACCGATTTTCTACAATATATATATGTATATAGAATCTTTCTCTTTTTTAGTTTGATATAACACATAAATATTTTACGAAAGACATTGCCTAACTATATAATATTGTAGTACATTGTATAATGATGGTTTTTGATTGCGTTTAGTTGAAATATTATATATATCTTTTTATATACATCTATTCTAATTAATTCCTATAATATATTTCCTTTTTCATTTATAGACTGCTTCTCTACTATACAATGAATGACCTGAGTGTCATTTTGTCTGAATGAGTGTGTAGATTACGTCTAATTAAGTACTATCCAACAATTTTGAGTGTATTAGTTTAGTAGTAGGTAGGTACTTTAGATTACTCTAGATTTTTTTCCATGTCTGCATAGAATCCTTCGTAGTCTGTAATGTGTAATGTCGTTGTACATATTTTGGAAATAACAACAATATGCACATTTTGGAAGTGGTAGTGGTAGTAAATAATTGACTGACATTGAACAAATAGATTTCACACACATATTATATAGATTGGTAATTATTAAAAGAGAATTCTTTCTTTCTTTCTTGTGTTTGCGTATTTTTGTAGTTGTTTTAGCTAAATATATGAATAGTTATTTTATTAGTGACGACGATGATTGGTGTTGATATATTTTCGGCGGCGACGACGACAACAACAACAACAATTATAGACAGAATATTGAACAAGTTGTTTGTGTCAAGTTGATTGATGAAGTAATAGTATTTAGGATGAAGGGTGCACTTAATTTTGTGATATTTAGAATTGTACCCAGTCATTATTAGCTGTCGCAGAAGCTGCAGAAGAGTTTTGATTTTCTGGTTGTTTTCCTGTATGAGTAGGAGAACTTGTTGGTGTAGCTTCTCTTGATACTGTTAGTGTTGATGGAGGTGGAGTAATTCCCAATTTAACTCCTCCTGGCGGTGGTGGTAGAATTCCTCCTCCAAGTCCACTTGAGATCTTACTTTTGGCCTTAGAACTTGAACCTTCGCCACCATCTTTTTTCTGTAAACAAACGAAATTTTATAAAGATTTATTTATAATATAAGTAATCTATCAGACTAGTGTAGTACTACTTACAGTAATTTTCATGTTGATTTTTATTGTTTGTCCTTCTTTAAAGCCAAGATTGAGAGACTCTTTTGGTGTTTCCTTCTCCTTTTCAATATCAAGTTCTTTCTTTACCCATTTGAAATGGTCTTGAAGTGCAACATTCATATCAAAACTATCACTTCTATCAGCAAATCCCATACCAATAAAAGCGCTTCTTCCAGCTATATCAATAATACAAACCAAATAAGAGTAATTAAATCACAACAGGAAGGACAAAATTAAATATATTTATTATCAATTACCAGTATCATCTTTGATTTGAAGAACAAAGTAACGTGATGAATCACTGACTGGTTCAACAGCAGCTCCAGGATAAGTTTCAATAGGACATTGGGCAAATAATGCTCCAGTTGTTTTATCTTCAAGTTTTATAAAACAGCCAGGACCTTTAGCAACTAATCTCATTCTTCCTGTAAAATCAAATGATTGCATTATAATTTATGATAAATATCTAAATATATTAGTTTGATAGCTATATAAATAATACCTGTCCAGTCTGGTGCATTTAGATTCCAATCATTTGCTCGATATCCTCTATTTGTTGTTCTAGGTGGAATTTTGTAAATGTAAACTTCAGGTTTTACTAATAAAATACTCTCTGCTACATAGTCTTCTCCTCCTCCTCCAGTTTCAGCCATAATTGCAGTTAGATAAAAGGAACTAATAATATGCACACAGGTACTATAATTATAAATCTAATTTATTGACAGTTCTTCTGTCTACGTAAAATAACTTTCACAACTCACTTTTGTTTAATCTACGTCTGTTTGCTTGTGAATCAAGTTTATACATATACAACTTCACACTGACAGACACACTTGATGAAATCTCACTTTACTTCTATATTTAACAACGTCAACAATGCTTTAGAATTAACACTACACAACACCTGTAATGAATGAGAATGAATGAATGAGGGAGTGATTCAATAGATTTCAATAGAATTCAATTAGAATATTTTCCATTCAAGGTGAATGACAACATCAAACTTTAAACATAGCGCTAACATTGGAGAAAGCAACAGAAGCGAAATATTTGAAAATAAGAAGTGAAAATGGCAGCAGGTCCAATTGCAGAGCGTAATCAAGGTAAGAAAAATTAAAAATTTGATTATTAACAACTAATTAATCTGTTTAATTATTTAATTTTTATATTCTTTATACTTTAGACGCCACCGTCTACGTTGGTGGTCTTGATGAAAAAGTATCAGAATCATTATTATGGGAACTTTTTGTTCAAGCCGGTCCTGTCGGTAAGTAAATATTTTTTAGTTATTTCGTTGTTGTTATTGCTAGAAAAATTGATTTTGATTTCTTCTTTTGTACTACAGTCAATGTACATATGCCAAAGGATCGAGTATCTCTTAACCATCAAGGATATGGATTTGTTGAATTTATTAGTGAAGAAGATGCTGATTATGCTATTCGGATAATGAATATGATAAAACTATTTGGTAAACCTGTCAGAGTAAATAAAGCTTCAGCTCATCAGAAGAATCTGGATGTAGGAGCAAATGTATTTATAGGAAATCTTGACCCAGAAGTTGATGAAAAGCTTTTATATGATACATTCTCTGCATTTGGTGTTATCTTACAAACTCCCAAGGTATGATTACATTATTTTGTATGAATATTATTTGTACTTCATTCAATGGTCTTTTGTTTTTTGATTATAGATAATGAGAGATCCAGAAAGTGGAAATAGTAAAGGATTTGCTTTTATTAATTATGCTAGTTTTGAAGCTTCTGATGCGTGTATTGACGCCATGAATGGACAGTATCTTTGTAATAGACCTATATCTGTATCTTATGCATTCAAAAAAGATTCTAAAGGAGAAAGACATGGCTCAGCTGCAGAAAGGTACTATACGCTAGTTAAGAAATTAATGTACTTGATCTAATTATCTAATATGAATTTCCTTGTTTCTTTTTTAGATTACTTGCTGCACAGAATCCTCTTACACAAACAGATAGACCCAATCAATTATTTGCTGATGCTCCTCCACCTTCTGCTATGCAACAAGCTCCTCCTCCACCACCACCACCTATGATGATGCAAACTATGATGAATAGTGGAGGTCCTATGATGCCACCACAATTTGGACAATTTCAATGGCCACCTGGATCTTGGCCATTACCACCAGCACCTCCTCCTCAGATGCAATTTTCTGGATTCCCTCCTCCTCCACCACCACCAAGAAATGTTCCACCGCCTCCACCAACATATTAAAATTTTGTTTTTTTTTCATTTGTACAGATTTGTTATTAAAGAGAAAGCAAAGTGAAAGTAAACTTTCACACAGTATATATACATTATGTTATATGTTTAAATAATAAATGATTTATACTCTTTGTCTTTATTTTCATTTACGACCAAAAATCACAGTCTTTTTATTCTTCGGTGCATATATCGGGAATATATCATTTTTTTCTTACATAATGCATTATTATTATATATATAATTAAATTTTATAGGTAGTAGTTTTTAGAGCAAACATATTTAAGGACAAAAAATATAAGTATATGTATATACTGCAATACTGATTTGCTTACAATTTTATTTTATTCTTTTTCCCACATTCAATGTTTGGTCTTGGTGGTCAGTGAAAACTAAACATAGTTTATATATAACGGTGCGTTGTATATAATATATTTCTCTTTAAAGTTTTTTATGAATGCAAAAAATCTCAATAACAACTTTCTTTGTTCTCATTTGCTTGCCTAGCTTTTTAGTCATCATGTAAAATTTCTATACATTCTGCTTACTCAAACTCATTGTAAATATTTTTATATGTGTAGTAAGTAATATGGTAATTTGTTTCAGGCAATTTTGTCATGTTTTGTTTGTTCATTTATATACTATCCGTTCTATAAATGGCATTCTCATATTTAATGTAATATATAATCATAGAGAGAGAATAACGAGTAAGGTAGAGAATATAAGAGTAATGAATGATAAGTAAGGACTTCTTTTTTGCAAAATATTTATTTTGTCTTGTTGTAATATATTTTATATAGTATGTAGAATTTTTTCTGTGGCTTCTAATAAAAAAACATGATGTAAATACAAGTGCATATATTTTATGTGATATATTATGGATGATGTTTGTTGCAATAATTGTAAAACTTTTGCGTAACGCTTTATATAAGAAAAAGGTATATAATAATTATTATATATGCGACTCTTCTTTGTGACTGCTTTATAATATAGGAAGGAAGTTGAGTAACTTATTGTATGTAGTATGTATATTTTTTTGGAAAATATGTTACATGTATATTTCAGGATCTTTTATGACTTTTTTACTTTTTTGGCATCTTACCAATATTTATAGCTTTAAAAACCAACTAAAAGATACATTTTTGATCTACCAGAAAGTAAGACAAATCAAATATATAAATCCTTCTGAAATACACATAAACACATTTTACATATATACTGCTCTCTCCTACGACATTTTTTGTATTACTTGGTACATGATAATAATAATGAGTATATATAAACATTTTCTTTTTCTGTAATAATAAAAAACTTAGCAGCTAAATGGATAGCTAATCTATAAATATACACAACAATTTAATAATTAATAATATGTAAATATATAGTATTCTAATGAATAAATCACGTTTTTGTTATCTTGTCACTAGTAAAACTATTTCTATTATAATATATCTCCATTTTATAGATTTTTAAACAGGTATCAGAAGAAATAAAATGTAATATAATTATATATAGTAATCTGAATATATTATATAGATCTCTTTCATTAATTTATCATCAATATGCCTTTATTACACATATGTCTATCAATAATCTACTTTTTTGTTATATATATTAGCAATATGTAAGTTTTTAAATATCATTATATTATTATTATTACAATTATTTGCTTGTATTTTTCTGAGTGAGAGATTTTTTTTGTAAGTACTTGTACTAAATAAGAGACTATTTATTATATAAGCTTCCTAGATTTATAATTCTCATTTCTGCTATCTTTTTTTATTCTTTCTTTACCCTAATTTTAATGCCAGAGATTTATGGACCCTAGACAGTACGCTTTTACTTTTTTTGCTCTCTCTGTTATAATATATTTTAGAGGCATAATTGTATAATGGTCGCTCTTCTACATTTTGGTTTTTTGTAACATAAGGTATAACAATGTTCCCATATCATATTATAATTTATAACGCACCTTTTCCTTTCTATATAATTCTGTCTGTCATACGTAAACAATATCATGCATAAAATATAGTATAAATAAATTGTTTTCTTTCATTCTGTTGACTTTCACCACTTTCACCAAGTTGCGCATTATGCGATAGTTAGTTTTGATTTTAAAGCAAAATATGTTTTTAGAATAAAATTGTAGTATATATGTATTTAAGTGTATAATATGCTTCTTTGCAATGTTTCTTTCTCTCCCGTTAAGTTTTTTTTGGTCTGTAATATTGAGGCATTCAGAAATATTTGAAAATTATATGTGAGGTATAAGAAGTAAATATTTTTAAAAAATGTGTCCATTTCAAAGGCTTTTTAGATTTTTTTCTCTTAAATTCCTTTCCTCATTTTATCGAATGTAATGTAACTATAAATGATGTGTTTTTATAAAAACAAGCGAAATTTTCTTTTTCTTGTGAAATTAAATCATATATATCTCATTGTTTGACCTTTTCTGTGTAATATGTTTATAGTGTTTGTATGTATAGCAGCACTTTAAATGTATTATATAGCAGCTTTTTAAGGCATTTCGAAACTTGATGATTTTAATATAATCTGTATCACTATCTAAAATGTCAAAATGTCACTTCATTCTTTGTATCATGGTCTGTTAAATGGCATATAAGTAAGAATAATATACATATACAGTCATGTATGTTTTTTTTCTTATATAAGAAAAATCGTAAAATTTTATCATCATTATAGTGTGTTTCATGGCCAAGTCATGCTTGCAACAAAAAAAATTATATATCTTTCTACACACTATGATTATATATCGTCTTGAAAGGGTATATAGCGTGTGTAATATGTATGCTTATGTAATATATATTTTATCGAGATCTCAAGTTAGTAAATTGTGCCTAACAAATTGCAAACAATAACTTCCTGTACTAAATATGTATATGTATGTATATATACTATGTATATAGTTTTTAGAATATAATATAAATACCATGTATTCTCTAATAATACGTTTGTTTCTTTTTTCAGTGCGAGTGAATTATTATTATATATTGTAATTGCTGAAATGTGAAAGCTGCCGATATATACTGATATAAGTATTTTACTGGAAATGTTTTGGTAATTGGTTGAGAATTTCTCGTTTTTATATCATATATAGCCTACCATGCTACTCCTAAATTAGCCTATATATTTTCGTAGGTACCTTTTATTTATTTACGTAATATTTTTGAGTAAAATGTCAACTTCTTTTTTTCTATAATTATTATAGTTGAGATTCTTCAGGTCACATATATTTATATATATGATGAAAAACAATAATTTTAGTTATAGCAAAAAAAAATTCTTTTGATGGCAGGCAGAGGAGAGAAGAGAAAGTTGCGTAAAAAGAGTTTTTTAAAAATCTTTAAACGTCCGAAGATTTGGAATAACTTTTGTATAGCTTGCGATCTCCACCATCTTCAAAATAGTCATCCTATATAAGAATACATACAGAACAAATTGAATTAAAAAGTTATTAGAATTCAATAAGTCCCAAATTGTTATCATGAAAGGTATTACATGTAATATAGTAATGCACAACATCAAACAGTGAAGGGCAGAGAAGAGAGATAAAAAGATCTAGTGGTGGTTTCTTTTACAACATCCATTATGTAAAAACTAATACATATAGTTTTGGAGACATACGCATCATTAGTTTCATTATTACTGTAGTAGTTCAAGGTGCCAGGAAAGATGAAGAAGGTTTGTTTTACAACATATATACATATATATTATTATATATTAAATGACACAGAGAAAGTGGGCGGAAAAAAGCTTTGTCTTTAGACCTGTGCTAATTCATCAAGCGATTCTAAACGGGCTATTGGAGCTTCGGGCCAGCTGTCAGGTTCACTGTTGTCCGTAGAGCCTTGTGCCTACATAAATCAAGATTTACAATCAAGACTATTGATTTTCTTAATTTATTATATACTATTTGTATAGCATACCCTATTTAATTCTGATGGGTGAGACGTAGATCTAGTAGGCATCAGAGTATCAAAGTGTTGCTCGGATTTTGGACAACCTGAGGACGTAGTACATTGTTGTTGGCTACTTTCATTAGTTTTGGATGCTGTTTGTGGTGCTGAAGAAGATTGTTGTTGTTGTGGAGCACAAGAAGGAGATGATGAGTCTTCTTGATGCATAATACTATATGCTCGTTGCATTGCAGGACGGTTGACATCAGCTTTAGTAGTTGTTTGTTGTTGAGCACTTGAGCCGTTGCCTGCCAGTTGTTGTCTTTGCATATGTTGAAGCATTAGTAATATTGTTTTGACTTCACCTCCTAAATCTTTCACTTGCCTATATGCATTAATATTTGATAAATTTAATATTCAATGTCAAAGAAGTTTTTATGAGAAAAAGTACCTGCTCAATTGATCCATTTGTACATGAACAGAAGGGTCACCACCACCACGCCCATCAGAGTCTGATGTAGCATTGTCTTGTTGATAGGAATGTGGCATTGAGCGTTTATGACTCTTTCTTATTTTGGGCGGAAATATAAGATGAGAGCCTCTAGCCAACTCATTAGGCGTTCCTCCAATATCACTTTTATCTGTTCTATCAACAAAATCCATACTAAGAGGTGTGACATCCATTCCGGCCATTTCTGGTGAGAGTTCAAGTCTTCCATTTAGTATCATGTCTGTTAATGCCATTGCTGCTGCAGCGCCAGCTCCACCACCATCTTTATCATCTTCGGTACTACTTTAATATTAGAAAAAGCAAAAAAAAAAAATAATAGAGAAATGTTATACATATGTGACATCATGTCATATTATCTAAAAAGAGTAGCAAAAACCAACCTATCATTATTAGTTGTGTCTGTAGTTTTGTTCTTTTTCCTTCGCCTTCTTGGTGGTTTGTATGCTTTCCTACGAGGGTCTGACTCTCTGTCACACTGAAATTGAGAACAAAATAATAACATGACATATAGTGATATTGAGACATGACATGTAATATGATTAGAAAAAAAGTAAGTTTACACTAACCGAACTGGACCTAGAAACTCCTCCACCATAAGTTGACTTGTGTCTTGCTACTCTGGGATCTACACCAGATAACTCGTCCTATGATATTACATATATAGACAACAGGATATTAAATTGACCGGAAGACAAGAAAACAAAAAAGAAAATGAGCTTACATCACGAAGATTAAATGTGATTTCCAAATTGGTTGAGAAAAACTCAGCAAACTCGGGATACATGTCGAGTACATCAAGTAAATCATCACGAAGAATTTTATGGAGATCACCTAATATTATGAATGACAAATTTTTGTTTATTTTCTACAATAATTTTATAAAGTTCAAAATGTGTTGCACTTACAGTAAGTTAAGGCACTGGGGTTGTATGAAAAGGAAAGAGAACATTTAGTATAGATGCTTATTGTTAGAACTACGTGTTTATATGAAATTTACCGGACGTTACACGATGATTTCCCGATTGTCGGATGGATACTATAAAAAAGGCAAAGGAAGTTAATAGAGACTATGTACACTAATGCTATCAAGTTGTTGTTTCTTACCACGGGTTTTCTCCAAAGACGTCGTCCTTACCTTTAAAAACCCGAGACGACAAAATTAATCGAATTCACATTGAAGTATCAAAGAGAAAATATAATACACTTACTCAATATAGCCATTACGATATCATCTTTAAGAATCTCAATTGATCCTCTAGAGATGAAGTAAAGTGCTGTTAGCACATCGCCCCTGTGTACGAGCGTATCTCCAGGAGGAGCATGCGTTGTCTTAAATTTCATTGATAATGCCCTATACCACAAAACATTCATAAATGAGAAGGGAGCAAGGAGAGAGATTAATTAAAATCTAACTCACCGGAGACAACCAGGCGAAGCAGCATTAAACGCAGGGCAATTGTTGAGCAAATTGCGATTCAAGTGTAGGCAAATATCAGCTTGAAGGCATTCGGGAAACCCTATAGACACAAGGAATTGAATACAATAATATGAAAAAAGAAAGTCTTGAAGAAAGTGTAGAAAGTTTGCCTTACCTTTAAGAACGCTATTCATATCAATTCCATTAGTGAATGTCCACGCATGCTGTATTCAAAAATTAAAATGTAATTCATTATTTTTTCTTGTCTCAAGGGACAGTAGATATATAATTTGTTCTCTCATGTAATATGATGACGTAAATGCTACCTGAAAATACTCTTCCAGTCTCTGACGAAGTGGATTGGGAATTTGATGAAATCGTATGAATTCTTTTACACGTAGCATTTGAGTATGATAGCGAGCCGTTCCTGAGTATCTGTATTAAAACATTGCACTTTTGTTATTGATTGGAATTGTTTAAATTACTGAAAACACATTTCACTTACAGTCGCTGAATAATGGCCGAAACGTTTCCAAAAATGCTGGCATACATTAGAGCTATGAGAGAAGAGAAGAAGAGATATTATATAGCTTTAGTTCATGAATTCATCTGAGAAAAAACTTCTTTACGACTATACTAAACATTTCTATACATATATGTACATAGATAGACATGAAAAAGATATATTGCCATCAATATTGTGTACCTAGCTACTTTTAGCTATTAATGCAGTGTTACTGATGTTTTTACTACTACTTAAGTTCATGCATTGCACTCATCATTGTAGACTATAAACTAAACCTGAGTACAGTAATTTTTTACATGTCTTTATACTTACAGCCAACTAACATCACACAGATAGTAAAAATCTTCTCTGCATCTGTATTGGGCGACTAAAAATTTAGAAGAAAAAGAATAATTATTAGTTCTTTCTTCTTAAATAATAAGCTTATATAAATAAGACTATAAAATAGTCGTGATATCATACCACATTGCCAAAACCAACAGAAGTCAAACTAGAAAAAGTGAAGTATAAGGCTGTCACGTAGCGAGACTAGAAAAATTAATCAAAAAAGCATCAAAATTACTCACATTTATTTTATACAGTAATAAATAAAATAACCGTCTCCCAAAAAAAAATAATAAAATTACTTTGAGCGTTGGCCCCTTCCAAGTTCCATTTTCATACGTTTCATAAAATTGATTAGTATCATTGGCTAAATGGTCAAGCCATGTTATCTTGCTATCCATAAAAGATCTCTCAGCATTACCAATAGCATACCTAAGAAGCGAGATATAGAAAATATGAAAAAAGTTATAAATTATTTCCTTTTTCCTTAGCAGTCACAACTTTTCTCCAATATATGTACTACATCTCTGTCTAAACAACTTTTTTGTAGATCATATCATATCATGTCACATTTTATATAGTGATTCTAGTGGACAGAAATGATGTTGTAATAACTTGTATCCAAAAAAAAGTTAGGAAAATGTCAAGTCAATTCTACTAAAACTCTTTGATGATATGAAATGTAATATGAGCATATAAAGCTTTTTCTCTTATAATATAAAAGATGGAATATTTAATAAGGTATATAATGTAGTAACGTACCATATACAAGCAAGCCAATGAGCAATAAGAGCGAATGTCGCCATAAGTAAGAGTAAAACTGCTGCTCCATATTCTAAGAAATGAGGGACCCAAAAACAATTAAGTCTCAATTTTCATATTATATATATCAGTAAACATTGCATACTAACCGGAATAGCGATCAATTTTGCGAGCAACTCGAACTAAGCCTGTGAATTATTTTCATCAAATAACAACGATATAACAATATCAATAAATAATATATCAATAACAATATATATAAATATGTATATGATTTAATAAATTATGAACGTACGAAGTAAACGTGCAGTCTTTAATAGGCCAATGAGCGTGGTTGTCTAAAAAGGAGAATTATTTTACCGTCATATTTTTCTAAATTATAAAATTTCGTTCTTACCTCATCTGTATCTGTTCCAAATAGATATAAAAGCAAATCGAAAGGTATTGCAGCTACGAGATCAATTATAAACCATCCACGAAAATAATGTACAGCAATTCGCCCTGGATTCGAAACAACTATAGAAAAGGAAGAAAAAGCAACATAGTTTCAAGTCAATCACAGAATATGAAAAACCTTTTGATTATTACCTTCATCGTTGGCGTTTACATATGTAGTCCGAAAATTAATCAAAATGTCGACAATAAACATGACATCAACTGTAATAATACAAAAAGTATATAACCTTTAGAATAAAATATCTCTCTGATTTCTCCCACTGGGATTTCCTTTTTTCATTTCATATATAATGTAATCATTTTTTGTTCAATTATATAATAAGCTCTGCTGTCTAGAAAGTGACAGTTATATTCTGTGGTCTGGTCACTCTATTTTGAGATAATAGACTAGCGCAGACTACTGAACACGCATAAATAAATTGATTTGTCATTCACTCATTCATTTTGATATATGTAATAATATTGCACAGGTTACTTACAACTACCTATAACAGGAAATCTATAACTCGTAATACAATTTGTCACGTACATTCTACACGTGAAAAAGCTTATTCAGTGAGCAATACTAATAATTTCCGCTCTACAACTTTCTCCTTTCTCTCTCTCTCCTATTCTACAACAATTCACATTAGATCATGAAAAATTAATCTAAACCTTTTTACACATGTTGTGGCCTACTACTTTATATACGGTTGCACTTTCCAACACTTGTGGTCCTATATCAGTTATTTTTTTTCTATCTCTTCTTGACTTTTGATAGTGAAAGCACTAATTTCTGACACCTTCTCACATTTCACTATTTCACCATCATCAAATGTGTTATGGTTTTTACCCACTTTTTCCTCTCTCTATATGTATATATCTACAATACCCAGTAGAATTTTGATTGAGATCCAAGGGCATTTTTTTCTTTGGCTATTCTGAAATTGGTTTTATATATTCTTTCAAAAAAAATTTAGTACAAATCGTGTACTATACTACTAACATATACATAAAATGATGTAAGCAAAAGGTTAAGAAAAAACCTTCACTAGACCATTTATTGCATTTTACTTACGTAAAACATGCACTATACACTCTGATGATGATAACATTGTGTATAGGTATACAATATCAGGCGAAGAAAGTACACAAGGCTTTCTCTTGTTGTAATATTATCCGTAACTGCTCTGGCTTGGCCGTTAGTTTACTGTCATATAGCATGGCCTAAAGGGATTTCTTTTCTCATGTACTTTCTTTCGACCAAAAACATATATATTTACATTCAACTCTCTCTCTCTCTCTCTCTACAACACTTTGTATAGTACTCAAAGAAAAGAAACAAGAGGAAGAAAGCTTAAAGTGATAGTATATAGAGCTAAGAAAGTATATTGAAGAAAAAGAGTAAAGTGAGTTCGATTTTCACGGCTTCTTTATATGAATCATGGATGAGATCAACTCTTTCTCCCACTACTATATATACGTATATACATATATATGTAGTACGTGTATGCACTCAATATTCTACTCTACAATGTACTACTAATCTAATAGTTGTATATATATACAGTATACAACAATCATAGTCTAATACATACTACTACTATACCATGCTAATCACATAATGGGCTTCTTTTGATAGCCTTTTACCATGCTATTCCGACATTGTATATTGTATTGTGTTCCTACTATTTGGCACATGAAGAAAAAAATGCTTCTCTCTGTCTCTTAACCATTTGCTACACCTCTTGCAATACTAATATCTATATACATACAAGACATCAAACTATTTTCCAATTCTAGACAAGTATTCTTTTAGTTGTTGTACATAAGAATGTGTAGACATGTAAGAGATAGTGTCATGGTGGTATTTTGCAACATGATGTCAAACTTACCAAGAAAATCTACAACAACGATAGGATCTTCACTATATCCTTTATTCCTATGTTGGGCAAAGTCAGGCTCATTGAGAAGGAAAGCAGCAACATAAGGCGTAAAGATCTGTGACACGAAAACAAAACTTGTGGAATTCTTCTTCTTAGTGGACACACAAATATTTATTTAGCATAGTTGCAAACTTACTGCAGTGTACATCACTAGGATTAAAATTAGCCAATCCCAAACAGCTTTGAATGGACTGTAGTGTAAAATTGTCCATTTGTGAATTCGTGGAGATTGTAGACGGTATTCTGGAAGTACATCAGCTCCTAATGATAGAACCTGCAATAGTAAATAAATAGACAACATTAGACAAATTAGCATATTTTGAATATAGGATGACAATAACGATCCTTGAAGCATCTCTCATGATTAGCAAATCAACTAGTACAATAGTCATTAGTGAAATGAAATTGTGTACTATTATATATAGAGTAAGAATAGTGCAGTAGCACGTAATATATGTAACTACTATACTCTGCATGATAAGACACCACCACATGAATACTCTCGTTTACTAACGCAATTACAATTATATTTATATCTTTTATGCTCCCAATGTATTTTCTTTCGCCAAGAAGTGTACTCATTTTTGGAACTTTGCCAAAGACAAAACAGCATAGGAAATAACTTTACTCTGTGTGTGTGAGTTATTGTGAAAGTGATCTGAAATCTATCTAAGCCTTTAGGCAAATTACATGAAAGTAATTTATATTATTCAAAAAACAACGAATACAAATACTTTTTCTTAAAAGAATTTATTTTGTACCAGTGGTACTGCAGGAGTTTTCTTAGGCATCTTCTTAGTTCTTCTTTCACAAAAAGGTGTACCATTAGGTTCATCCTTATCTCCTGCATTACCATCACTCCCACTTGAAACATCAGCACTCGTACTATTCTTGCTGCTCTCATCACTAAATTACAAATCGCAAGTTGTTTGTCTAATTAGTTAATTATCTTTAAAGCCTAGAGCTATAGAAAGAGAGAGAGAGAAAATCTCATGATGACATGACATATATAAGTATGACATTTTAATTAAATGAAATCATACACATCTGTCATCACATCTCATCTCTTTTTTAATACATATTTCAGTACTTTGTAGTATACCTCTTACTACGTCGAATAAGTGGATCAAAAATCCCATCAAAAGCCTTCCTGCCTTCTTTATGATTTAATTTTTCACAAAGTTGATTAGGTTGTTGTTGTAAAAGGTGTTGTGTCTCTTGACTATTATTATCTTTAGAATTTTGTCTACTATTCTTAGTACTACTTTTTCTTAGCCTTTTCCTTCTATTACTAGATTGATCAATAATATGACTAGTGTTAGTATATAATGGATTTAAAATAGGTAATTCGGGATCAACTAGATCATTGTCCATTTGAACAATTGTTGAAGAAATTGCTAAACTTTGTAAGACTACTGTATTCGTGGCACTCGTAGGTAAGTTAGGAGTAATTGGACTAATAGCCAAGGCAGTTGAAGGCGTTGATGGTGTTATTGTAACCAACGTTGAGGAAATTGGCAACTGTGATAATTGTTGACGATTTGCTAAAGATGATGAATTCAAGTAACGTGGCTTGTTACTCTTGCTCTTCTCTGGTTTCTCATCACCTTGACTTTTTTGTCGAACATGATGATGATGATGGTGATGATGATGATGATGTTTTGGTTGATTATTGATAAATGCTGTAGTATTATGCATTGGTAGTGAGCGTCGAACACGATTCCAATGACTTGTTGGAACACTTGTTCGTCGACTACCACCAGGTCTTGAGCTAGTTGTTGTAATTGACAATTCATCTTCAGGATCTTCATCTTTAACCCATAGTGTTGGAATGTCCAATTGTGAAGAACATCTTCTTCCAAAAAACATTGCGGCTGAGTTGAACATTTTGATGGAGAATTATTTTTTTAGTACGTATACTTTAAAGAAATACTTTTTATGTATTCATATAATAGAGAGAGAGAGGAGAGAGAGTAATGACGATTATGATGAAGAATTGGGCCAAACTTTGTACTTTTCTTTTAAAGTACTTTCTCTTGTGTCCTTGTTGTTTCTTATTACAGACGTTGAGTAGTTGTATGGTTCATAAAGGAGTTAGTTTGCAATGATGACCATCCAGAAGAAACAACAACACGTGTGTGTGTGTACAAAAGTACTTTAAGTGATACTAAAGTAGTACTATCATTGGGCATGATGAAGACAGAGAGTCACAAGAAGAGTTCTCTTATTACTTTAGACAACAAGAGGAAGTTTGTAGAGTATAGAAAAGTATCATTGTTCCCTAAAAACCATTGTCTTGTCTCTTTTCGTAAACTTGTACTTTTTTATAAACTTGTAAAGAGATCAGATATATAGTACATATAGTACTTGTAAGTATACATATTACATTTATTTCTTCATTGTGCTTTTTTTGCAGGGGTACTTAGGTACTTGCCCATTACATATGTTTGTTATAGTACTGCACTTGGTTTAGTTGTACTGAAGTGGAGAAGGAAAGTGAGTCTAAAGGGAAATCACTACAAGGTGTTGTTTTTACTCCACATAGTCTCTTTTACTTCTGTTTTCTCTTGTTGTTGTTGTTGATATGATACTTTTCATGTTGTACACTCATGTGAGTTTCTCTCTCTAAATTCAACCATTCAACTAAATCTCTAGAGAGCAACTTCTTGCTTTGGACAATTGCACATATCACCATCATGAAATATGTAAACGGTTTGTTTGAAAAACACAAAGTCAACTTGTTTCAAAAAGACGAGTAGAGAGAGAGAGAGGAGAACAGAGAAAACTTTGAAAGTCTTCCTTACAATTGTATATATATATACAGTTATTGTGGATAAAGTTTCTTCTGCACGAAGAAGTTTTCTCTCTCTGTAATGCTTTGATGCATCAGTAAATTATTTAGGTTTAGCAATAACTTTTCTTCTATTACTAATTCGACTACATAGTGAGTGCTGTCTGTCGATAAAAGAACTCTCTTAGTATTATTAGTTGTGTATTTGTACTTCTAGCTTTTCTCTTTTGCCACTATAGAACATTGTCACAAAATAATTGTGTTGCACACCATCGACAACGAATGAATGAATGACTACAATAGATTTGAGTTTGAGAGAGCTACACTCAATGATAAGAGAAAGTTGATCGCAAACAATGGGCAATAGGTCAACTAGTCGTCCAAGTATATATAATAGTTTATATGTATATAGTCAAGTACTTTTTGTGAAACACTTTTTTCGCATGTAAGTTAACTTCTATATATACGGACAAATGGTGACAAAAAAGTGTTTAACGATTATGTTGGTATAACATATAAATATATAGAGAATAAAGAAAACTAGAGGAGGAAAGAGGCTTTTATAGAGAAAGAAAAGAATCGGGTTGAATGTTGAATCAATATCTTAGTTTATATATACTATAGAGTAGTACATATATAAAAGTCCTAGGTGTCAAAAAATGCACTTGTGAAAAGTAATTGAGGCTACACAAATTTTTTTCTCGTCCACAGTTATGTGAGAGAAGCTAGACCAGAAGTAGAATAGTGTTAATATCAAAGGTGGACAAAATAAAATTTGCCTCACCACAAAACTTGACTAACTACTACATCATAATACTAAAAATATATATTGCCGCAGAAGTACTTTGCACGCTAACTTATTGTAGTAGTATCAAAAAACAAACAACAACTAGGCGTAATCTGATGGGATGTTTAGATATATTTTTCGTCTGTTGCAAAAAAAATTCTTTCTCCACCTCACACTTATGGCTGCTGTGCGACAGTCAAGTCAATATTATTACGACATGAGTCACTTTTTTATATACTTTAGCTGTGTATTGTAGTTAGTAAATTGAATGAGTGAAGACTTTTTTCTGTCATCTTGTATAATGGATTCATAAAGTAGGAAAGATTGCTGCCGATCATAATATATAAATTTTCATCTTTCCTCCGTGGCGTTGTGTTACTTTCAATTTTCACAGCTCAAAAACATTTACCACCACAACCATCTCATACACAGAGAAGAAAAACCACATCAACACAACCTACAGAAAGATTTCCACTGTTTACTTTCACCCATGAGGAAAAGCTTATAATACTTGAAAACAACATATATATGTGCTACACTTTTATATACTGCACTTTTCTTCTAACACACAACGATCCTAATCCTTTCACCGTCAGAGAAAGCAATATATTCTCTCCTCCAATTCATATTGAGTTTTCTCCCAATGATAAATTACACTGCAATTTTACCGCAGCAGATACACCAATAATATATATATATCTCCTTTATTATTGTCTACTTGAGAAAAATTTCATTAGTAATGACTCTCTGGGTTGATTTGTACTTTTTTGTACTTCCCATTTTAATTTTCCAATAGATAGATAGCAGAAAAACATATAGATTTTTAGATAGATACTGTCTCTCTTTCTCTGTATAAATAAGTAAGGCACGAGGAGTTTAAGAAGGAAGAACTTTGCAGAGTCTATTAGTAGCACAAGGGCACACAGAGATCTATCTGAATAAAGACTAATGTTGTAGTGCACGTTTAATGATATGTATCTGAACTAATTCAATTAGCAAGATACGAAAAGAAAGCTGCTGCTATAACAAGAAGCGCTTTCTCTCTCCAACTCTGTCACCGGTCAACTGTTTCAAGACCTTCTGTCTCTCTCTCATATGACAAGAGACGTAGAAAAGAGAGACACGTATATGGAGTGTTTCTTCTAATACATATTCTCGTGTATTACTCTGTGCACCACTCTTAGAAAAAAAAATAAGGGAAGTTAGTTCTTCTTCTTAAGTTGGTTGCATGCTTTCCTCTCTTTTCTTTGCTATGCCATACTGCATGACCTCATTTGATTATGCCGCATGCCCCAAACTGTAAGAAAAAGTCACTTGAATAGAAGAAGAAGTAAAAGGGGTAGATTGTGTGTAGTTTTTTGTATGTAATAATATTACTAACATTGAACACACATACGCTTCACTGACTTTTGTATACATATATATATATACAAAGTTTACCAAATGTATATATACACAAGTTTTTTTATGATAGTGAGTAATATTATGTAGTTATATATGTAGTTTGTAATAACACTCCGGTGCTTTTTGACTTTCACTTGTGGACACTAAAGTTATATCTACTCAACTACTACTATGTGTATGTAGAGAATGTAAACACATCACGTTCAGTTGGAAACTAAAAAAAATTCTGAAACAACAAGGATTAGGTTTGTATTAGAAGAAACGGATTTGACTGTTGATGAGAGAAAGAGAGAGACTCACTGTGTTAGAGACATAGAGCCACGTTTGTATAAAGGGGTAGTAAACTTCTTCTCTCATTCTTTCATTTCTTCCTAATGAAGAACCTTATTGCATGATTTTTTTGCCTCAACTCAAGTGAGTGTTTGTATAGCAATGCTATTGCGCTTACAAGAAAAAAATTCAGTGAGAGGTAGCACAAGGATGAGATAATCGTATGTAAGAAGTGAGATAGATATGAAAAGAGGAGAGAGAGAGAGAGAGAAAGGTATGAAAGTCAACGATGTATACCTTAATACCTTTCTCTCTCTCACGGATGGATAGACATGGATAATAGGATAGAAATCCTAGGATAGAATATTAGTAGCAGTGTGTTGCTGTATATAGAGAGCCACACCTGAATGATACCTGAGGGTTGATGAGAGAAAGTAAGGGGATTCTGAAATACATAACTAACATTGTATATACACAAAAGGTAGAGAGAGAAAGCTTTCACTCTTTTAGACTAAACAACAACAAACAAGCTGATAGAAAATAGAAGGGACCAACAACACAACATCCACTTATCACCATTGCTCCACATATTCTTTTACTCTTTTTCTCTCTCACATAGGTTCTCACTGCATTTGATAACCTTTAGCTCTTCTCTATCTGTTCATATGTCAGCTACCTATCCTCTTTTGCTCTCTTGTAGAAGAGAAAGAGAGAGAGAGAACAGATATGATCATCCTCCTGTGTGTAACTCTTCTTTTTCCAATTTATTTGCCGTGATCCTACTATGTTATGCTTATCCTACTTTGTTTGCTACTCTTCAAATTTGAGGGAGCAAAGTAAAATATAATACTAGTTAGAACGAACGAACATACATATAGATATATATATAACAGTGTTAGAAGCAAATAGGTTACAGCATGATAAAAACTAGAACAGTGTTAGTCCTAAAGACAAAACTTCAACTCCACCCAAATCGCATTTACTTCAACTATCCTATCATCACAGAGCATTGAAACAAGAAAAAAATCCGCATAGTATATCTTCTACTATATACAACTCGTTAGGTTCCTAAAATATAAAATATTACCTGTATATGTACTCTCTATGTAAATGGGAAGAGGAGTTGGGTTCATTTTTAGCCGAGTTTTTTCCTTCATTTGCACAAATTAAATGAACCCTGCTCTACTATCGCGATATATAATGTCATGTAGTATGTAGAATGTAGAAAAATCGCTTGATTAGACACACGCAGAGAGTGACCTTTCCCATTTGCTTTTTGTATACATATGGAACACATTGCTAAATCTAGCAATAATCTACATTACTTAAAGTGGACTATCTGACATCAAATCTACATCCTACGATACAATACATATAGTAGCAGCCTAGAGCGATTAGTGTACAGGAATCATACATCTGAAAAGAAAAAGTCCTACAAGTGTAAAAAAGTTCCTTCATTCATTTTTCATTTACCCCTTCCTTCTAAAAATGCATTAAGCATCATACATATCAGTGTACTCAACAATTTTTTTTGTCCACAGCACTAAACTTCTTAAGAGAAAAACAAGAAGAGTTGTATAGTAGTAAAACTACTTCAACTGATCTTACACTCGAAGAGAGAAAGTAGAGAAAGTAGAGAAGAAGTGCTTCTGTGACATGACAGACTCTACAGTATACTTATGACTTGTAGTATTATACACTTGGAGTCCATAAAGTCAAAATTGAGTTGACTCTACATATTCTTATACCTAGAGAGAGTCATTTAATATACGCTAAAACTCAACCAAAATCAGACTAATGGGTTTCGCCCTATCCAATAATTATTGCTTACTTGCTTTTTGTATATACAGAAAGTATTATATACCTATCTTTATTTTCTCTACTATAAGACTTGTAAAACACAAAAGGAAAATAACAGAGCAGAACGACAGTAATTTGTAACTATATGACTATCGGTTCGGTTAGTTTTTGTGTTATAATACTAAAGGGAGAAAACTTTATGTAAATCTCTCACTCAACCACTAAAACCAAACCTAACTAATTTTTAACGCATTTGGTTTGTTCTAGCGTCAGCAACTTTGTCCATATTTACATTCTTTTATAGCATCTGCCCGCTACTTGTAAGTTCATAGTTCATATGTGTGTGCATTATATATTAGACATTACAACAGATTACATAAACCGACAGATTTGTCACTGTCATCCAACTCAAAAGGCAGAGTTTTTTTTGATGCTCCATTCAAAAGCCCAACATACATCTTATACACACGTGTAATACTAACATTGCCATGTCAAGTTTAACAATGCTTGTGTGTGTTATACTCTCTTTTTCTCATTTCACCTAAAAAGAAAAGAAGAAAGAAAAAGCTAAAGAGCTTACAATAGACCACACAAGACTTTGGTGGTGAAAGCATGAAAGGTTTCATATATGTACTTGTACGAAAAATGAGCTCTTCTTGTGTCTCTCTTGTTGTTTGACAAATGACAATGATGAGTATGATACTTTAGTTTGTAGTATATTATCCTACATCGTCTTAGCAAGTATAGTATAATATTATTAATTCACTGCTTTACTCGTCTTTTTTTCTATATGACACAAAATGTCAAAATCCGAAAATAAGAAAAGTAGCCAGAAATATATAAAATATATTTTTCTTCAAGAAAGATAAAGCTAGCACCACCTACTCTACCTCTGGACAAATTGTTGTGAGACTTTTACTTTGACTTTTGTCCAGAGTCCAGACATGGCATGGCATGGCATGCAAGCCAAAGCAAGAGAAAGTATTATAGTATGTACCTGTATCAAATGTACTGAGGCTGAAAAGAAAGTAAAAACGTATCGATTTGTCTCACAGGTAAATATAATGTGTGTTCTCTTTTGTACATAGAATCAGGACAGAAAACATATGTACAACAACAGGAAAATATGACAAAATGACTTTTATGCAAGTTCTAATGCTCTATGCTATTACTTTTCAAGATAAATATATAGTAAAGACAAAATTAAGGTGAACCAGTTGGAGACAAGCCAAAGAATAGAAAGAGAAAAAATACCCTCATGTCGCGTGTCAACATTTTCTTCTATATTGCTTTTATTTACTTTATATAGAGCAAAAGCTATATTACTACTGTGAGAGATATATTATCACGTGTGTGAGCACTGCAGAAGAAAAGGATAAGACCTGCAGATTTTTTTAGACAAATCTGACACATGTTTCAGTCATCCAAGCGTGATTTGATTGCACCTCTATACCAATTGAAACAAGGAGAGAGAGGAAGATAAAGAAAAAAGGGTTTCGTGATGAAAAAAACTCTCACCATGAGTTAAATTGCATTCCTTTCTGACTTTTGTAAATTTTATGATGCACCCATCTTTTTTACAATTTTGTGCACAGTTAGAACTGCAAAAGATAGTATAGCGTGACATGACGTAACTTTTTGTATACAGTTAATAACACACAGCATGCTATATAGAATAGCTCCTGACCTATTCTTCTTTTTAATTACACATCAAAAGAGCATTAGAAAGTTGAACTATAGAAATATTCTATTTTCTTATCTGTCTTGTTGGACTCAAAATTCAACTACAGCACAACAGATGAAAAGATTTCAAAAATGATAAATGTGAGAACAAAACGTTTTTTTCCACCTTCCTCAATAGCTGTAGTTAAAAGAAGAAAGTAGAGAAAATTCAATGGCAAATAATAATAGGCATACACAGAGTTCATAATATATTTGCGTGTCACTTTTGATTTAGACAAATTATAACACACGTCATTACACGCTGTGTACTTTTGCACCTGGTTGGCTTTTCTTAGATTAAAAGACAAGATTGTAAATTAAAAAGCTCCACTATAACTCTCTACTCTATAATTAAGATGTAATACTTAAAGCTTTGCATGTTTTGAATAATAAGTAAATGAAAACTGGTATACTAAATCATTCATTATGTTATGAATGTCATCACCTCTTTGCCAATTTGCTTGATTCCTACAGGGCCGCCGTTCACTTCATTTTCAATTTTAACAGAGTCAGCATCAAATGACACTGTGACTCCAGACCATTTGAATCTCTCTCTTTTTTCTGAACGAGTTCCAGTCGAGTCTGATTGTTGTTGAAGAAGAATATTTGTTTTGGGCTCTCGGTAAAGTAATGGTGTAGCAGCTAAGCTTGTTGTCGCAATGCCACCTCCTCCACCACCAGCACCAAAACCTCCATCTGAAACTACTGGTACTGTTAGAGAACATTTGGATTTTTGACTATCAGTAGACGGGCCACGAAAGACAGCACTAGCTCCTACACCTCCACAACTTTTTTGTCTTTGCAACCTTGATAACCCTCTTGTAGTAGACATGTCAAGTCAAGAGTCGTTAGTTTGACAGCTCATAGTTTTTTTCTCCAGACTCTATTTCTGTGCCAGAAGAACAACTAAATCTTGTCTGTATAGATTGAAGTAGCCACAGATTTACAAGGAGTATATAGAAAATAGAGTTTCACTTAAGAGTCTAACTCTCTCTCATTGTCAAGTATTATAATACTCTTTGGAAATGTCATCGGAAATGAAGTTAATGGAAGGAATTTAAGAATGAAATGAATTTGTCACCATTGAATTGTTGCATTGCAGATGAAAACGACTTTCTCTATAAAATGTTTTATACGTTTCTCTGTAGTAAATGTAATTGTAGAAAAGTCAATGAATTATTACATCACTTGCTCTTCTATTGCACTTTCCCTGTCCACTTCAGTCTTTATTGTTACTCTAGAAGAACTTGCTATATATACTTTTTTCAATGGTGCAAATCATTAGGCATTAACTCACTCATATATCTTACAAGAGAACGTCTCTCTCTTTTTTTGCTTCACAAGAATTATTGCATTCCTCGCATTTTTCTGTGCCAGCAAAGAACTTGAAGAAGAAGATAGCTGTAATGTATATATATATAGTTCAATTATAAACTTTCGTACTCAGCATTTTCCTTCTTCTTCATTTTTTCTATGTCTATAGTACATAGAGGTATATAATATATTACAAATTGTAGTAAAAAAGAAAGGACAACAGAGTCATTAAATGTCAACAAAAGAGCAACCACAGAAGAGAGATGAGAAATCAATCACTATAAAATGTCTTATATAGCCTTATAAACTAAATAGCCGGTAGGAGACATTTAGTGTTTTATATTTTATCAACTGTTTCCGTCTTGGCATGCCATTATTGGCATTGTTTTACATAAAAGTGCAATGTCACAAAACTGCAATACTTTATCATCTCACTTGATCTTTATGACGTTTTTATGAAGACGTATCGATATTGACCACAGCAGAGTTTTGTCAGGTGTAAATTGGAATGCTTACAACGCCAATCATCAAAGGCACACTCAGAGTTACAATCTCATTTCTATTTTTCAACAATATATCGTATTAGCTCTGTGTTGTTGATGTTGTTGTAAGTCTATATAATCTTCTTAGTTCTAATAATCATGTGTCGCCGAGGGAGAAGAGAAAGACGAGCTCAACAGAAAAAACTTTTTTTTAGTTTCTTTCACTTTGCACATAGATACGTACGTAGGCAGCCGTTATAATAATATGTTGTTGTTGTTGCAAGTTATTTAATCTTGAAGAGATTCAGAGAGAGTGAGACTGGAAAAGAGATATAAAAAGTTGTGCTTATGGATCCCTGTAGTCAACTCATATATGTAGAAGGCTAATAAGTATAAAGTGGAGACTAGAGTCTAGTAAAGACTCTTGTTATTTCCTTCCTTTATCGTAATTTAATTCTCTCTTTAGAAAAGTGTTGTCGTCTTGTATAGTACACTTCCAGTAAATGTTTTTCTTGTACATTTTATTTACTATCACGCACAAATGCACACCAACAAATTTACTTATTGACAGACAGTAACATAAATTGAGTCGACAGTCGTCAGAGTATATTGTGATATGACAGTAAATACAAAACTATTTCCTTTTCAGTATAGATAACTTCTTGTTTGCCTGTTTACTTTGCTACTATGATATACACAACTGTTTAGCACGTGAGAAGACGGATATGGGAAAATGTCAAATCTGTCTATTATACAACATTGCTACACTGACTCAGAAGAAGAAGAGACTCAAAACTCTCTCACTCAACACTCATCAAACTTTTGACACAAAAACTTGTCTTCTTCTCAAAAACTGCCAATCCAATGTAATGCAACTCTTTTTTTCAGATCTTCTCAAAACCCCGGGATTTTGAGAACAGGAGAAAAAGCAAGTAAGAAAAGTGTGAGGAGGACTCAACAACCAACGACTCTTGTACTACACCAATCTACAACATCAATATAGATTCTTCTTCTTCTTCCCTGTTGTGAGTGAGAGTCTAACGTTAGCATTATACATTACGTTGCAGTTCCTCCAGAGGAGAAGCTTACATCCACTATAAAGAGAGGAACATGGACTACATATTCTAAGGCTACCAAGCCATCAATATTTTCCACCGCACCTTCCACTACCATGCTAGGCAATGCCAGCTGAGTTAGCTATATATAATAATATATACCTTTACAACTTATATATTTCTCCCTATATAATATACTAGGTAGTCAAGTATATGTATAAGACTCTAGGAACAACTCTTTGGTTACTACACATATATATAAAAAGCCAAGCCAGGCCAGGAAAGAAAAACTAGTGCCATTAGACTAACCGTTGAAATTGCCATTGCAGTATGAGAGCCAAAGTAGTCACATTTATTTCTTACTGAATAGTAATAGTAGAGTGATATGGTCTTCATTTCATGTTAAAGAGAAGAAAAATAGTTGTAACATGAAAACATTTTCTATTCAACATACGCCTGCCAAAAGCATATTGAGCATTTTGCATGACAAGTAGAAAAGAGTGAAAACATACTTGAAAAAAGTAAATGTTGTAAAGGTCTTAGTTGTATATACTATCTTTTTCGTGTTTTAGTATATGTATATATTTATGTGTATATGAGTCAGTCAAATCACTCAGTTCAAAATCCTGTAGAGTATAGCAAATAGTAATATAAGCAACTACTATAGCATGTGTGTCACTCTTTTCTGCTTTTTCCTAGTTTGTAAGAGAGTGTAACCTTTTCGGCCTCTTTTCTCTTCAACTCTCTGGAGAGAAGTAGAGAGAAACATATATTACGTAATATATACGAGCAACAAACGATGATTTAGTTTCCTTCCTGTTTCTCTCTCTCTCTCTCTTGCAGTTAAATGTTATGTATGAGACGACTGAAGGTTTCTTGCATTCATATTTTTTACTCAAGCCAATAAACCTTGCTGTAGCATATATCTACACCTTATATTATGCAAAATAGTATACATATAATATAAACTCACTCGAATATTATTTGCTTAAAGATTTCTTATCACATACAAGCTACTATGTATATTTACCCATACAATCAAAAGTGGCTCATGTTTTATTTACTCTTGTAATAAATATCATTACCTTTTAGAGTTGAGCTTAATCGGATATTTAAGTGGAAGGGACACAATAGTAAAATATTATACAGTAGAGTCCAAAAATGTCAACAAATTTATATAGAGAATGATTGATTTTGTTTAAACTGTTGCACGCAATGAACCGTTTTAGAAAAAAATAATTTTTCCAGTTCAAATGCTAATTAGAGAATATATATGAAATAGTAAAAAACATAACTCATATGCCTTGTTGCAAAGTGCAACTAGGGCGTGACTTTATATAGTTAAGTTTCAGAATTCATATAGAGCATGAAAGCGAATTGGCAAAACACCTTGAAGGCAATAGTAGAAAAGAGCGAGTTAGTTATTCTATTGCAGCTAATAATGGCGTGTTGTATAGAAGGAGATAGGACATCGTAATTTGATTTGTGAAAAGAAAACTCACAAAGCGCACATAACTCACAACTTGTGATTTGATTTGACGCTTTCTTTTGCAGCAAGCAACAAAATAAGAGAGTAGATGAACTGCCCTTATTTCTAAAACTACATAACAGATATACAAAATCAGTGCAAAAGGAATATACGAGATTTTTTCATCCTGTATTGTCATTATCTTCTACATAGTGATATGATACGTAATATATAAGCGAATAATTATAATAATACAATTTTCAAAAGATTGAAGATGTTGATCTACTTTAGTTTTTCCTTCTTAAAGAAAATAAAGTGAAAAGTTGCTAATATATTATAGAAAAGTTAAGCAATCCTTAGCAGAAATCTGTTATTATTATTCCTCCTGTAAATTGAGATGTGAGGAAGGGTAAAGAAAGCTTTATTACAACTTGGCGAACTTTGATATATATATATTCTCTGTATCGATAATTACAAGAAGGCTTTCTCTCTCTCTCTCTCTCGACAACTTGGCGTCTAAGAAAGAAAAAAGTTGAAAGAAAAGCAAAAGTAGGCAGCTTCTCTTACTGATTTGCAAATTGTAATATAAAATTACCCCTATATACATATGTTGTAGTAAAAAAAATATTGCCTCATTTTTCATTCTCTTGAGCCTTGGAATTTTTTAAGCAAACAATCAATCATCAGTGTTGCCTTCTATATTTTCTTCTCTATGGACCAGAGAGAGTGAAGACTCTTGACAACCTTTCTTTTTCTTCATCATTATCATTATCAACATTCATTTCATATATATTATAGCTATATATATTTTTTATATATGTATAGCAGAAAACCTCTTGAGATTGTAATCACCCATTCGTCCTAAGAATTTTCCAAACTCAATCTCAAACATAGAAATCATATATATACATATACAAGTCTTCCATTTCTTCGCAGTATCATATATCTTTCAATAATGATCTGAAGAAATGATGATGATATTATAGATTGTGGGCTACACCTGAAAGGAAAATTCCTTTCAGAAGAAGAATAGAAGAGAAACCCACAAGAGTCATATTGCTCTCTTCTAATTTTCATTAGAGCTGACTTTCTTTAACTATAGTCATCGTCTTTGAGGTAAAAGTTATACATTGTCAGATAATGAGTTGGAAATAGTTGTCGACATTATATATATAATATATCAAACTATAATCAACTCTCAAACATTCCATTCTTCTCTATATAAAAACCACGAAGAAGAAAAGAAACTGCTAACTCTTGACTTTTACCTCAAACTCTTTCTCTCTCTTCTTAGAAAGAGAGAAAGGCTTTTATAAAAAAAACCTTTTACTCCCACATTTAGTACTTGAGGCATTAATCATTGAAACAAACAAAAAGTTATTTTCTCATCTTTACATTTTAGACTATAGTATATAACTAAAAGCTTGGCAGAATAAGGTAAAGAGGTTGGATTTTCTTCAGTGATTCATAAGCAGATGTATTATGTATTCACTGGAAAAAGATCAAAGGTATTATGCAGTGTGGTAAGAAAAAAAGTTTTTACAAAGTTTCCAGAAGATCGGAAAAATTATTAGTATCATATCTCTTTAGATTTATCTTTTGCTCTACTTTTTTTCCTATTTCGTGGATTCGTATTATTCAATCATTTTCCAATCACTTGCACACAGAGCTCTTGCAAGGAATAAAATTGTTTTTTCTCTTTTTGTATTCCCTTATCTATACGATGTATGTATTTTAAAACGACATCAGAATTGAAAATTCAAAGAATTGAACTAGGCACAACAAGGCTATTAGCCAACTCACAGAGGTTCTTGGAAAAGCTTTATATTTTAGCATTAGAAAATACAATGTAATCTGTCTATGTAGTATTTTACAAAATGAGACATTTACTAATGGAATACGCCAGCTCAATTCCACAAAACACATTAGCACTATAAGCCTACTCTCTCTCTCTTGCCTAAATGCGTAAATAGAGGATGTCGTAAATGCAAAGTTTGCAAGTTGTTGGTAATGGAGTCAGACCAAACAAAATAGTATATTTACTAGGATATAGCATTGTATTATATATATTTTGTCAAAACTAAATAATGAATAAACTGTTATCCTTGTGTTGTTGTTTCAACTCTTGTTTTTAGCAGTAGTATAGAAGCCAAGCCTTAATGTATTTTAGTATAGTAAAATGAAAAAGTAACGAGAGTTTAAGTCAAAAGTTAGTATAATGTGGTGCATTTAGTTGTACTACACGAAATGTCTTGTTATACATTTGCTATTTGTCAGTTTACAAAGTAAGTGCACAAGGTCCCTATAGAACTTTCACTCTTGCAGTTTTGACTCTTGATGAGATTTTACCCATTTAACCTTTTCTCTTTAGGAATAGATAAGTGAATAGCAAAGTAGTACTAGTCATTCAGTTAAGTCAACTCAACTCTGTGATTTTCATTCTACACAAATTTTAATTTTGCCTTTGCGCCCCACTGAGAGTTACCTTTAGAACTTTGCTTTTGTACAAATGAGTGTGCACAATTTATACAAGGTTCTATGGGGCTTCCAACACTTGAACATTCACCACTCAACTTAAATCTCGTTCCCAAATGGTATAAAAGGCATTCAATCTTTCAATCGCTTTTACTCTACACATTTTATACTTAACTAAGCTGCCATACATATAAAGATATATTGATGATGATGATGGTACAAGGATAGAGACCAAAATTAATCAAGGTGAATGTATACATAACGTATTTTCCTGTATTAGGAATATTATTTTAGTGACGTCTGTTGTGTATAGCACATAGTAAAGGTTGATTTTCTCTGAGTTTATTCATTAATGATCAGTATGTATTTGATTTGATGTATTAAATCCCATTTGTTGTAAGATAATTGGGCCACTAGTAGTTTATATAAGGGCAACCCTGTATTTAGTTTTTACGTACATCTTAAGCACCCAAATGTGTAGTCAAAATTGATCCTCACTTGTATTAGTCATGCATGACTTTCCTCTCAGTTTGCAAACACGACCAACTATCAATAAGGCAAGAGTACATAAAAGCAATATAGTGAAGATAAAAAAAGTAATATCCTAGTATATAACTAACTAGCTCTATATAGTAGAGAGTAGCCACATATGTGTGAGTTTATAGTATATGTATCGAAACTCTAAACTTTGTGCCAAGAAATCTAAATGAGATAACTACAACGTTTATTATGACTCCTATCCTATCTCTCCCTTCCTTGCGTACTTACATAATATAGCTTTTCTTCGTGCTCTACTAAAATCATTGGAAATGATGATAGTGAATTAGTGAATGCCAAACTAGAGCATTGCAATTTTACTCAACACTATTATTCTTTTTATGAGCCTCTCTCGCTATTACAACATATAGATATAACTAAAGCATAACTTCATGTAAAGATTGTTATTACTCCAAACCAACAAAATCACAACATATTCTCATATTCACCACAACATTATTAAAAAGTGAAAGTTGAGGCGAGCTAAGGATTTTGTGAGAACCACGCAACCTTTGAGTGTTCACGAGAACTTTTTCATGGAGAAAGTATATTAACCTACCTTCTTGTGTGTGTGACATGGCACTCTATGATATTGTTGAATGAGAAAGTAAAAGTGGAGCTACTACTACACACGATTAGAGTTGCTGCTGAGAGTATAAACGTATAAACTTCTGTGTGTGAGACTATCACATTTACATTATGCATTGACACTGTTTTCTACTTTCTCTCTACTATATACTCTGTCCTATCACATCCGATTTCCAATACAATTTATCTAGCTTTAGGCTACATATAGAAGACTCACTATATATACTCACCATCATCAAATATGGAGAAGAAACTTTCACTCTCTTCAACAACTTTCATTGAGTATCATCCACAAGAGTTCGCACATACAAAAGAAGAAATTCATTTCATTCTCTCACTCTCATCTTCCCTTTCATTTCACAATTTCATATTCTCTTCTAGCTCCATGGTACAGTTGTGTGAATCTGCGAATCTGGTTTGCTTTAGTTTTTAGCTCTCTCTACACATATAGAGCTACAAGTCTAGAAGAAATTTATACATATGAATATACATACAAGATAGAGAAGAAGCAAGAGCCAGAGCATAGTTTTAAGAGAAAACGTGTCATGGATGTATATTATTATTGCGAGAGTATCACTGACATGGCATGGCACAAAGATCGATATTAAAGAGCGGAAGCAGAGAGAGAGAGAGAGATAGAACGGGAAAGAGAGAAAGAGAAGAAACAACAAGACAAGATATATATTTTCACCAAAGTACATATTATGTATTACATGTGTACTCTCAAAATACAAACAATGTTTCAAGTCTGAGCCAAAAGAAACATTCATTTGGAAAGAGTGTGGCACTCTTATTTATAAAGTGTTACTTGTGTACTTTGTAAATCTAAGCGGAAAGGAGGAAGGCAAATAGTAAATTTGCAAAGTATTACATTTGTACTAGACAAATCACATGTTGTTTAGTTTAGTAGATATTATATACAGAAAGATAATACTTTGTACACAACTCACTTGAGCTTAGAGATTTAAAAGAGAAATAGGAGGATTGGATAAAAGCTATAATAATAATATTTCAATATCGAATGAAAGTCACTAAATTATTCTATAGAGTGGAGAGTTTTTTTTTGCAACCTGTTTTATAGTCAAACTTCAAAAGCTTCTTTTTCTATTCACTTTCATGCTACTTTCACGTGATGCTATGTTGTATTATTTATAATCATGCTGTGAGAGATAGAATCATGATGACAAGAACACAATGAGTTTAATAATAATAATAATAATAGAATATGAGTTCTATACAAAGTTTGTATACATAGAAATATGATTGCTAACACAGTCTACTTGACTTTCATGTATTATGTATCGTATACTGACACTAAATGAATATGACGGCTCTGTATGTATGTAGAACATGATATGTAAACACATCAGTGTCAATAGAAATATCTTGTACATATCTATATTTACCATATATGTATATAACATTGTGTACTCTTTTATATATTTGTATAAAGGGGAAAAGAAAGTAATTTACCGTCTCCACTTTTTCACTTGTGATTGACTTTGGTGGTCTAAACTCCTCAGCTTCAATTACAGCTTCATCAGAATTGACTTTCCATACTGCAAAACTATCTCTCATATGACGAAATGACTTTCTCAGTGGCATGGAGCTTTTGTAGTGTTAAATTCCTTCGTAAAGGAATTTTATAGTTTCAGAAGAAATTCTCTGCTTTACAGCATTTATATAACTTTTAAAATGATTGCTGTTGTTGTTGGAATGTTTTAAAGTAATTTACATTGCGGTAGTTTTTTTAAATGTTTAATAGCTTTCAACGTGTTGTGGTAGTCAGTTGGTTCATTTCTTCCTGTAGGAAATTTATTATTTAGACTGTCGAGTGTAGTAGACATTAATGCATTTCCGTTTTGTTGATAGCTCTATATCTATATCGTCCTCGTGTTAGCAACTCATGTGTTGCATTTTTACTCTCCATGAACTTTATCGCTTTCTCTCGTTTGACTTTTAAAGTTTAGGACGAGAATAAAATTGCCAAGTGGAACACAGATATCACTCGGTCAGAATAAACAATCAGAGTTCAAAGATTTTAATGAAATAAGTTTATTGTAGTAGTTTTTTTTACTGTTTCTTCCCTTGGTAGTTTAGTTTAGTTGATTACACAAGAGAGAAATGAACTGAAATAACGAAGTGGGTGTTGCATGTAAGATTTAGTTTTAAAAATTGATTAGACACGAGTTTTTAGCACTTGAGCTCCTCTCTGTTTTCTCAATGCACTCTTTGTACTTACACTGTTGGCTCTAATATGAGCAAGAAAATACTAACAAACTTCTCACAGAGCTGCCAAGATGATCAATTTTCTTTCATCATTTTCTTTTGTTCAAATTGAACCTAATACTCTCTCACTTCATAGAATGTTTTTACAGTGTATACAAACTACGTCTGAATTCCAATGAGTTTCTCTCTCTCTTAGTGAGAATAAGAATTTTAGTACTCTGTATTCACAAAGTGTATTTTAGTTAAGGTAGGTTCTTGGCTCACAGAATATTGCAATAATATTGTAGCGGAGACTTGTTGTGTTTTTTTACTCTCACACTTTTTTCAGATTAAAGTTTTTTTCCTTTACACAACATTCCATATAGAAATGCAATTCTTGAGCTTCGTAGTAATATAAGAGTCGTCAGAATTCAAAAAGAGAAACTCGAAAGTTAAGTTACATATTCAACCCACTCTTCTTTCTGTTTATTTCATGAGGCACCGAAGATGACTATACAACACTAAAGAAGTGAGAGCCAAAGACAGAAGAAGAAAACAAGTGTGTGTTTTGCGAGATATGTTCTCTTTGAGAGTTTTGAGTGTTGTACAGATGTTCTATTAGTTAGATAACAACACGTAGAAGATATATATATATATATATATAGTACTCTTGTACACAAGTCTTAAAAGTATATACTTGTATAGTTCTACATTTGTTCTATATATATTTGAGTAGTTTTGAAGGTTTGAAGCTTTTCAAGTTTTTGAGATGTAGCAGGCAGAAGAATCTTGAGCTCTCTAGCAAGCAAATGGTCCAGCCGTCTTCTCTCTCATCTCTTGTTTCCAGAGATCGCATCGGTAAAACGGAAAATTTTTTCCTGCCTTTATGTAATAGTGGAATATATATACGAGTAGAGCTAACCAGAGTAAAACTTTAGAAGAGAGGAAAAGCACAGAGCATGGAAGTTAGAGAATGGAAGGAAGCATGAACAGTTTGTATTGAGCATACAATAGTACATTGGGCCAAAAGAGAAGAAGAAGAGAGAGAGAACTGTAGAGTTGTTGGATATTACATTGCGCAGTAGATTTTGGATAGAAGTCTGCTCCAGTTTTTGTACCGCAAAAGCACATTGAAAGTTGGAGAAGATTTCTAAAGGTGTATTGTGTGACATGAGAAAAGTCGACTTCTTTTCGTCATTCTTTAACTAAATTCTCACTTGACATAGAAAGTATAGAGTACACACAATAATATTCATAGTGTCGTAGTATAAACTGCCAACTCAACAACTACTACTATGCTATACTCATTTCAATTTTGGACCACGTTCACTAGTGTCACACAATGATGATGATTATGATGAAGACTGTGTTAAGACTTTTTACATTATTATGTAGTCTATACCGTCGACTATAGGTTGTCTTGTACATTTCCTCGTTTAATCTTACTTTCATCTCATCTCATCTCTCTCTCTAGTGTGATATATTATGTACATGATTTTTTTCACATGGAACATATAGTAGTAGTAATACAACATTCTATATGGTGCTGCTACTCACTCATTCATAACTCTCTTGAGCAAGTGAAGTAATATAATACACCAAGATATATTGTCATCCCTACGTTTTTTTTTCTACGCCACATTTGTAACCAGATCAGGACCACACACGTCTACAGAGAGAGAGAGCCAGACTATGTCACTACTTTATAGAAAGCAATATAAGACTTTCATCCTTTTTCTCCACTTTCATCTCTTTGACTCGTTTTTTTTCTTCTTAGAAAGGTAGAAAGAGGTTTCTAAAAATTCATTGCAAGTCCCCGGCTTCCTTTTACTGCAGTGCACCAAGAAGTGACAAAACTAAAGATGCTTTGCCACACACTCTTGTTTCTATTAGAAAGTTTCTACTTACATCCTCTTAGTTTTTTTGGTACATTGAAAAAAATACGGGCTTCCAATACCAAATTGTTTCCGCTACTTCCTACTCTACCTGTCATGTCATGTCACTAGGTAAAAGTATGTAAAGAGAAGAAGATGCTAAGGGAAATGTAAGAAGGGAAAAAAATACATATCACAAGAAACAGCTTTCACTCTTTCTAATGTATGTAACTACACTTTTTATAGTGAGCATGTGACGACTGCACGACTCTCTCTCTCTCTCTCTCTGTGATGTTGGAAATACACAAATACACTGTAGGCTAGAAATAAAAAGAAAGCTCTTAGACTTTTTTCTTTGAGATGATTTTTTTCCTTCTCTCTTTTCCTTTTTCCTACTCAATTCCTGCTTATATTTCCTTCTTGAACAACAACAAAGGTAAAGTAGGTCCTTATGTGTACATGGGCATAATAACTACCCATAATATAACACGCAGTCTACTTCATATATGAAAACAACCAAGAGAGAGAAAAAACAACCTAATGCTATAAAAGTCTTGAGAGAAAACAGAGGAGAGGAGTAGAAAGAAGAGAGAAAAATAAAAACCCAAGGGTTCTACATTTCTAGATTTGATTAATATATACAAGAGAAAGAATCAGACGTTGTGAGTGAATACGTGAGTGCATGAAATGTATCATTGTTTGTTTCTTGAATGTTAGAAATGCACGAACGAATGACACAGTCTGTTGAGTTATACTGTATTTTTTTCTATTATAAATTCTCTATTGCAAAGAGAATTTTCTCTTCGTCTGTTTTTAGCACTTTTAGCACAGCTCAACTGAAATGACCTACTTAGATGGCTATGTATTTTCTAAAAGTCAACATGGGACAGAAAATGTAAATTTTGCAATGATGGCTCCTCAGGCTATAGTAGGTTAGAGTTTCTCTTTCTCAGTGAAAGTAACATAATACGCAGTTATAAAAATGTAGACTGGAAGAGAAAGAAAGAGAGAATATGTCAAATGTCAATTGAAAACTCAAGAGTTGTTCCTTCCTTTACTCTATAGAATGAAAATAGAGGTAGGTTATTAAGTTTAATTTGAAAGTTTAAAGTATTCTTCCTGCAATAATTATAAATGCTATAACTATAGTATAATAGCCTACAGTTATGTATACTTTCATTTCATAATTATAATTATATTAGTGCATACTTATGCGGAATGAATACAACCTAATTTATTATTATGAGAAATGAGAATACTACAAGAGGAGAGAGAGAGAACATGTTTGCTCAATAAGGTTTAATTTCATTTTGAATTACACGTAGGATATATAAATAGGGTCAAGCCAAAACTCAAATAAGTCACATATAATAAATTTTGTCTATCTATATACATATATGATGATCTCTTCTTTCATTCTCCTATTTAATTTTATCTCAAAAGTTGAGTTCATATACTACAAAGAGTAAACTAAGCCAACATAAAATGAGATAAAAAGGCCCACGGGACAAAAGAGAAAAATCCAAAGTAATAATAATAATGCTGGGGATAATAGCCTAAAATTTAACTTCAAAGCAGCATATAAAGTAATAAGGTTCTCTCTATTACAACAAGAGAAGATTGTTTGTGTTACATGAGTTAAATAGAGTTGAGTGCCAAAAAGACAAATCCCAGTAGCAATATCCAGCTTTTTTCTCCAATCCATTTTGTGGGAGGATGAGAGAGATGAAGTTTTAAAAGTTTTATACTCTATTTCCATCAACTACAAGAACATTATACTAAAAGGATGATTGCATTGCAATTCTTTTTGGCCAACATTTGCTCTTCTTCTTTCTAATGCAATGAATTCTGCTAGAAGTATGCTTCAAAGAACAGCGAGTCGTTCTAACTAGGAGGAGTGGCTTTATCGACTACAACATCTTATCAACTCTCTCTCTACACTTTTTATGTATGTAAGTACACATGATAAACTCATCCCAATAGAATATATATAGTATTGTGTAGACTCAGCGTATTTACTTTCACCATACAATTTTTTTTCCTACTTGTATATGATCAGACTATAAAATAAAACTCCCTTATAACTCTCTATCTCTCTAATAGTCAAAGTCATTAATACAATTTAAAAATTTATACATGAGTCTGCACTCTCTACAGAATAAAGCAAAGGAAACAAGAAAAGAATGAGAGATGTCTTCTTCCAATTTAAAATTGAATAGAAAATTTTTGGACAATGAAATTCTTTTCCTTTTGTAACTCTGTAAATCTCTCTCTCTCGTCTTTCATATAAAAGTAGCATTATGTATGCCATGTGCAAATTTTTTTTGGCAAATTGACTTAGTCATCTGCAATCTACTATATTTTCCAATGAAGCAGCTTATATATATGTATACATGTCACTTTACTTTGAGGATATAATAGTACACGGAAAAACTGTGTAAAAAGAGCTAGTGCCAAAGCTTTAGGAATTGGAAACTGCTTACTGAAGATTACTGAACATGAAATGAAGAGATCTATGCTTTTCATTTTGTGTCGACTTTTTTTGGCTACTGTCCATGAACTTAGAAATTTACAAGCCTATAGTAGTCCCTTCCACTTGAACTCTGTATTATTTCCATATGGTAGAAACAGCTCGGAAGAGATAATATATCGTATCAATTCACGTCATGTGAAATTATGGTATCGCCGTCCAAAGTTGGTTAGAGTAGTCGTGAAATGAAAGTAAAACAGACAGTAAGCACTTATACTGTACTATATATATTGTCATTGTCACTAGCCAAACGAAAACCACATTATTTTATCATTCATCGTAAAAGCTGAATGGACCTTGACGTTTTTTTGTAGTTTTTTTTATTCTTCTTTATATCTACATTTGAAAGCCCATTTATTATTTTTATTCTACACAGACCGTCCTATATGACAAAATGTAGGGACGAAACTCACGCTATAAATTCATTTACAACCATTTGTAAGAATCTTTCTCTCTCCTCCACATAGGAAGCAATTTAGCAACTGAAGAGAGCCATTACTCCTACTATTACACGATGCATTTAACATTTATGCAATTTACAACTGTGACACTCTTTATATGTATCTTTTTCTTATGTATACAAACAAATGCACTTTTCTTTCATATAAGCTATAAGCACTGTCTATATATTTTATTTCTATACAAAACTTTCTGTTTCCTTTCCATAACTAAAGCAATAAACTCTTTGATGGTATTCCATCATTAGCCTTCATTACGAAGAAAGAAAGTATTGTTATGTATGTAGCAAAATCATAAAACTTTGTTAGACTGTAGAACTCAATCAATTATCAGATTTGCAGTCTACTGCAATATCGCTTAGATCCAGGTACGAAATAATGGCAAACTAATATGGTCAAAAAGTCTACAAAGTTTCATGTGTACCACTGCAACTCATAATTATATGGTTTTGGTAAAAGTAAATCATAATTGCTCTGTCGTGCATGCAATCCACAATGTCCATATTGTACCTTTATATATGACTGATTGCTTTTATGTACACATAGTGAAAGAAACTATACATATAACACAAGTAATTAAGAGTTGTAGTATGTAGATGCCATGTCTGCATATGCATTTCAACACTTTAGTGTGTTTAAGCTAGTAGACATTAGTGACTCACGTCAATTGTAATCATTAGACTAAAACAGCAGCTCTGGTTTGTGTTACATATTATTATGCTTTTTTGACTGAGAAGACGGACACTACGTCATTATCTTCATTTATTATGGAGCCAAGTATGACGCTGTACAGACAGAACAGAAGGAAAAAAATGATTGGCAACTTTCCCTAATGACTTGACTTCATCATCATGTGTTGTGTTTGATGTATATCCTTTTTTAACTCATGCTTCAAAAGTTTTTTTGTGTGTGACAGAGTCAAGATTTAAGTATAACTATAGCAAAAGTTATAAAAAGAGAAACTACTACAAAAAAGTTTTTAGTAGTTGCTGAGTTAGTAAATAAATCTGGTGGAAGAAAAAGGGAGAAGAGAATAGAATAATAATTTCAACTCAAAACTTTTGAATTGAACCAAAAGTTGTAAAAAATGAGTAGGAAGCTAAAAACTCAATGACAGCCAGATATTTAAGCTAAATTCAACAGTGATTATTACTCTCAGTATATTTATGCAGCATTTAACATTTAAGATGAGAGAGACGGAGAAATGTTACACTGCTGCCAGTCTACACTGAAATTTTATACATGTCAGAAATAGAGAGAGAAAAGTCAGTCACAGTCCGTCAGACAGATCTACAAAAGTCTTACATCATAACCTACAACACCCACTCATTCATCCAAACTTGAAGGAACACATTGGACCAAAAACGACGAAGAAAAGAATAACATTGGCACTCTATATAGTATGTGTATAGCACCCGAAAAAAAGAGAAATACTGACTTCTAACTTTAGTACAAGAAGCGGCATCCACACAAACTTTTTCTACTTCTCTCTCATAAAACCTACAAAACTTACACTCTTTTGTGTGTTGTTAGTCTGGTCCACCACCAGAAAGAGTTGGTTTGGTATTCCAAAAATGTGCACAATCATTGAATATTGTGAGAGAACTTAACTCCTTGAGAAAGCAGTATTAGTCAACTCACTAAATTCACGACACGACACATCATGAATCTTAAAGCTTAAACTTAATAATCCTTCTTAGAAAAATATAATTTCCTATATGACTCAAAGGCATAGTAGACTCTACTGTCTCATCATAAAACCTTCCAATGAGAAATCCTCTTAAAGAAAATAAGCATCTTATACCAAAAGAGCCTAACAGATTTTAAATGATGAGCTAACTTTTGATAATGAAATGACTAAAAAACTTTTCTTTAGGCCATATGTGTTGTTATACTATATATAATAAATTGTATTAAAAAAGTAGAGCATATATAAAAGACCTGCTTTGCAGATGCTTCCGACTTGACTGGCACAGTATCTAAAATGATTTGCTCATCAGCCGCATTATCAGTAGGAGCAGCAAGATCCCATATTTTTCTAAGCTCAGAGTCAGACGTGATAGCTCCTACACCAGCACCAGCACTAAAAACTAAATTACCAATATTGACTCTTTTATCATCACTTTTCACACAGGCACTTCCTTTCACTCTCTCACTTCCACCTTTTCTATTATTACCAGTAGCACTAGTCGTAGTGTCAATTATGTCAAAGTCAACACTCACTGTTCTTGGTGGTGGATTCAAGTGACAAATTGTATATAGAGCTTCCTTTGCCAAAGATGTTCTTCTCCCTTTACTACTAATGAGTCCTCCAGTAGTAGCTGAGGACGATTGATAACATCGTGCTGGTGAAGGAACAAATGTAGAACGTCTACTACTTTCACTAATTTGATTAACAACATTAGTAGAGCTTCTTGAAAAATTATCAATCGAGCCTCCATTGCAAGACAAATGTTTTAAGCTCGTAGTGCTACTTCCGTGATGAGATTGATCAAGGTGACTATTACTTATGCTGCAACCTTTCGCAGACAGTTTACCAGTAAATGTTGACGTGATTGCTTGTAAAAGTGTTGGTGATGTTGGTGGTGGCAGTAGTAATCCATCAGTTGTTGCACTTGTAGTATTAGTAGTAGATGGAAATTTTATACTGTCTTCACATCCTTCATTGATATTGAGTTTGACAGTTGGCCCTACATCACTCAGCAGTGACTGTGATGAACGATCTATGTGATTGCAATGTGATGAGTCTACTGTTGCTGTTGTTGTTTGTGGTTGTAGTGAAGGAGAAAGAAGAGAGACAATTTCTGATGGATCAGTAGCACAGTTTCCCATTGAATTATTACGACGTTGTGAGATGACAATCTCTCCACTTGCTTTATTGCTTGTTGGCATCATTATGAAAAGTAGTGAAATTGGTATGAAATAAGTCTATGGCTTTTGTAGCCATTTTTTGTAGCTGCGAAACTAATGCTATTATTTATTTGTATATCAATGTTGCTGTGTGTCACAGTTGACGAAAAGAAATGTCTATTCTCGTATACAATGTGTCAAGTCAACTTTCTCTGGAACTTTGAGTTCCACTAACCTCAAAAAAGGAGTATATGTGAATTAGTATAAGTAGTACATAATATTATGTATGACGTCACACATCAGTCTTGAAATATGTAGTGAAAAAAGAATCTATACCAAGTGTTTATTTCCGTGTGAGATATCACAAAAGATTGAACAACAAACACAGCGAGAACTGTTGAAGTAGTAAGTCGTGACAAGAGAAAAACAGAGACATGACATCTCACCACAAAGCCTTAGTTTCAACTAGGGCCCACTATACTTATAGACTAACTAAGTGTAAAGTGTAAAGAAAAACTGGACGAAATGAAATATGAAATCCAAAGCATTTCAAAACACCTGTTTTTCTTCTTATACACTTACAACAACAACCAACTATTGACTCGTTTGGTTTTTGCTACTTATTTCTCTTCTCCCCCTTAATGGAAATACTATAGTAGAAAATACTTCTTACATATATAATAATATGAGTTGGAAAACATTTTGCAGTTTCACAGACGACTCTTTCTCTCACTCTCTTTCCTAAACTCTGGCCTGCGTAAAATAATATTGGCAAAAACTTGAGTTGACATGAAATGTGATATTTAGTATATTACTTTGCTACTCTATACAGTTCAATATAAGAATATATAACCAAAAAGGAAATATGAGCCCCTCATTTCAACTTTTGCAAAAGTCGCAAATATTCCATAGAATTCCTATATAGAGTATATATATATAGTATATAGAGTCATGCATTTAATTTTGCAAAGTCGATTTTTCCGCAGTGGCATAGCATGGCATGGCATGTTGTATTTTAACTTTGTAGTTACGACTTACAACGACTACACTTACATTTTATATTGCTCTTGTACATACTCTATAGCTTAAAAGTCGGGAGAAGTAGAAAAAAATTATTCACCTTGTCACATATGCGGTCGCTTACCTTTTTATTAGACATGTGTGTAACAACACTAAGTACTAAGTTAATAATGTCTTATATATTTCATATAACATACAAGGTCTCTTTACATATACTTGTTATAGTGCTAGTTATTGAGCTCTAGCTGTTGACGACAAGTAAGTAGTGGTGTTGCAAAATAATCAATTATTTACAGGTTGAAGTTTCTTTACAGTTGACAAAGCGAAACAAAAGCAGTGGAGCAAAGAGTTGCAAATTTATAACAACTCAAGTGGAGTATATAACAAGAACTCTCTTTTGAAACCGCGTATTAAATTGAGAGCTAGTTAGCCGACCATATAGATAGAGAGCTACTATAAATGTACTTCAGAGAATTAATATATCATATAGTTCTCCTGTTTACAAGAGTCGAATTTCTCTTCTAGGTATACCGTAGCAAGAAATATTTTGTTGTGATCATCCACTCCTTTTTCTAGTAATTCCTCATAGCAAACCAAACTGAAAGGGGATTGCAAATTGAAACTCCTTTCATGTCATTAGAGTCCTTTTTACGGGCTACTACTAGTCTATAACTTATTTAGCTCCTTGTGTTGTTTTGTCTATATACTCTTCTAGAGCTCTAATGACAAAATTGTTATTGGTTTTCTAGTATTACGTAGGAAAAGAGAGAAAGTTTAGAGAGGAAATCAACCATTCAATTACTATGAAAGTCAATTTCTATTTTTCATTTTATTACCTTGTACTACTAGACTTGTGTAGTTTTAAAACTGTTTGCAGCCCTTTTATGATAGTCATTGAGGAACAAGTAATAGAAACACTATAGAGAGTATAGTATAGAGAGTAGGAAACATGAAAGCCAAAATGTCTTTTTCAAATCTATGTATATTTTATTCAAAGATTTTAGCTCATAACATAAACTAACGAAGAAGAAACCAAAGGAAAGGAATTGTATAAGGAAATAGGAAAATGTGCTGTTCTAATAATGACATTGCGATTGCATTATGTATTATGTATATAAAACGCGTCTCAACTTTCATATTTTATTTTTTATTGTATACTACTACTATAGAAGCATAGTACTACAGCTTGCCAAGTATTTTATAGCTATTAAATGGCAGTAGCTGTAGAACTTTTTGAAATTTTTCTTATATATTATTATAGTGAATATATATTGACACAAGTGTATAGATTGTAAGTACTATGCTTACTTTTCAAATTGCTTTTAGTCACAATATATATATAAGTACTTTTATAGTACATGTTTGTTCACATTGCATGTTGTGTTGATAGTGAGTGACTTTTTTCAAATTTGAAGTGTACTTTTACTAAACCAAACCAAAATATGAAAATAATATTATAGCATAGAGTTGTTTAGAATTTTATAAGAGTATACTCTCTTCTTGAGTTGCTCTAAAAGGATTTCTTTTCAATATATGCATAGTATACACGACAGCCACTTCAAACTCTGTTCAAATATCAACATCATGAGAGAAACTTATTAAATCTCAGTTTGTCTCAAAAATTTGTATGCTCTATGTTTTGGTGAAAGTTTTTCTTGGCAAGAGAAAATACATGGTAGCTTTCTAAAGCTGTGAGAGCATCCTTGCAGCTAACAGAGCTTTCTCTAGTGGAAACTTAAACTAGAAATGTATCAAAGGATGGCGTGACGTACCTGAGCAACTTTCTCTCCAACTTTCACATTGAGAAATTTTCCAGATCCATTCTCTTGGATGGACATCTGAAAGTCAATGCAAGGGAGATTAGAGAGAGAAAAATGTATTTTTCTTATTCTAATACCTACCTTATATCTAGAACCAATGTCTTGATGAGTCAAATTAGAAAGGGATGGCGACTTTTTATCTCGACTTCTGTCACGATGATCACCCATAGAAATTCGATGGCGAGCTAAGTCACTATCAGAGTTTGAAACGTTTGGAAATCCCTTCTTCGTTTGACAACCACTTGTCTCGTTTTTCTTGGCTTCAGGTTACAAAATCACAAACGAAAAAGAAAAGAAAATGAAACGTAAGCTTTTAAGAAGGGCTGAGAAAAAAGGCTACAAACATCGACTACACGCCCACCTTAGAGATTTTATGGGATCACCTTGTTAGTTGTTATCTTTTTGTGCATTTTATGTGAAAGACTCTCTCTAGTAATAAGTTTAGCTGACCATTGTATTTTGTGGGCCAATCATCTGCATTACTTTGCATTGAATAGGCGTGTGTAAGGAAGCATTAAGAAGATATATACATTGTAGGTCAAGATTATGTATTGCACAGAGAAGATCGTTAATAGTAAATATGCGTGATGGACTTGCATTACTTATTCATATCCTATATTATATATCCTTCAGATAAACTAAAAAGGTTACAAGTCATATTGCTATTAATACACAATTTCCTAAATGAAGTAGTGAAACTATATTAAATAACAGCTATCATTAAATTTATACTAGGCTAATTATTTAATAATTAGTGAGAGCTCTACTACTCTTCTGTCAGTCTAATTAAGTGAATTAAGAAAAATTGAAAAGAGAATAGAGTAGTGAGAACAGCATGAACTTCCGTAATCGTGACTAGAAATATGAATAGCAATTAAAGAGAGTGGCGGCGGCTTAGGTTTTTCTTTTGGCTTTCCTTTTTGGGTTCAAGTTGAGTAGAGAAAGGATTCTATGACTTATTCTCATCTTTTTTCAATAGACTTCTATATAAGAGGTATGTATAGACGTTCCTAGAATTCAGATGGCACAAAATGTATTGACACTGACCTTAAGGCTATTTGCAATAGTAATAGAGTTCGGGAAAGAAAAGATCAAAGCAAGAAAAAAAAGACATGCTCATACTTTCTTCATAGCATGCTTTCACTTTTTAGTTCCATGCAACGCATGCAATAAATAGTAATATAAAGCTTCTTTAGCACTTTGAAAGCCACATGCTTCTGTATGAGTTAGATAGAATTTATATAGAACTTATTTTAGTTCCCATCAGTGTGACTTTTTTGAGCTGTTGGATAGAGAAAAAGTTGAATAAAGCCTATAATATGTATAGTGAAAGTGAGTGGCAGTATTAAAAAGTGTGATGAATATTTATATAAAAACTCTCTACTATACTATACTTGTGTGTATGAATAAATTACTAAATAATTTAAGTCTAATATTCAAATATTATATCAAGCTATACATATTCCCAATCCAAATGTTAGTTAGTTATCATATAGCAAAAAATACTACAAAATTTCATTTTTTTAAATATTAATTTCAATGTGAGTTATTATTTTTTCTCTTTCAGCTACAAAAGCAGAAAAGAATTTAAGCTTTATTTCAAAATTTTTTTTAAATCTTTAAGGAATTTTTCTCAAGTTTTTTTTTTTAAAAAAATGTGCAAATATGTGTTATATTATACAGGGAGAGTAGTATAGTAAAATAGATAGATCTTAATTTTTTTTTCTCTTTTTGTATGTATATAGTATACCTTTCTGAAACTGAAAATTTCCATAAATGTTGTCAAGAGTGTGTGGACGAACTAGCGGACCATTTTGTTTCCACTCCATGTAAGCTGATACTGAATTTTTTTTGTGTATGTATGTCAATCAAAGAAGAATTCATTCAATAAATGATTCATCATCACATTTACCAACCAACGGCACACATCGATATATATGAAAAGAGAAGAAAAAACACAGAGAAGAAATTAAAGTAAATTAAATCATAGATATAGTATAATAAATATATATATAGTATTACAATAAACAACAGAGGAAGATAGGATTATATAATAGAGTAAATCTCAATATGCTTTTCGTTGTCCTAAAAAATTATACGACGTGTCACAACACATTTAATATATTACTTACCATATAAAACACTTAACACATGACACTAAACTAAAAATACTTTAGTACATAAAAAAGCGTACTGTATACAATCTCTCTTTAACAGATAATATTATTGTCCTTTACACTCAAATTCAATTCAACTGAGAAAAAGTAGTCTCTAGGCTGAAGACAACATCAACGATCAACATTCAACAGAGCAAAGAAAAAAAATAACACGAGACATATATTCATTCCATATAGCACAACAATATATATACTTAAGACATCATAGAAAAATAGAGAAGAAAAAAAATCATTCTATCCTAAATCAAAATTAGATTCAACATCAACAAACCCTTCATCTTCTCTACACCAAAAAGAAAATATATTGCGTTGAGAGTTAAGAGCTATAGAGTGACACGTAGAACTAAATTTAATAAACTCTATCTAATGTGATATGATTAAATCACTTTCTCTTATATAACACTTGCTTCTAGCATGTTACTTCATATTATGTGTTACACACTAAAGACATGTGTGTGTATATATAAACTTACGATTGGTCACAGTCGATGCTCTCGAAGGCATTGTAATAGGATGAACTAATTTAGTAGCAACTACAGAGCCAAGGCCTTCTAATGAAGATGTTGTTCGTAGTTGAACAACTGATTGGACTCCAGTAGGAGAAGTTGCTGTTGCTCCTGCTCCTCCTGTACTAATTGTACTATAACCAGTCGTAGTGACGACTTCCAACTCATCTCCTTCTTCTCCAACTAACAATTCCCCTGTTGGTGAAGTGATACTGGACGGAGGCTCAGATACACCACGTGGTTCATTAGTCCGCTACACATATCATAATCAAAGTTTATTATAGAGAGAACTGCATTGCAAGCTTAAAAACGTAATTAAGTGTGCACGCGACTAGAAAATAAAAACGCTCTTCTACTTTTCTTCTTTTTTACCTGAATTGGTTGCATTACTGTGAAAGGTTTGGAATGAATGTCTCGTTGCCAGTCGTCTTTACGCCTAAGGGAAGCAACAATGTTTACATTTCATTTCATGCTGTATTAACTATATGAGTTAATTTAAATATATTACTTGAAAGACCTTTGACCATGATAACTAGGTGCTCGAGAGCAGCCTGGAATTTCACTACCATGCTCAGCCAGTGTGTTGCCAGCAGGTTGGTAGCGAGTTGATGACGAATGACCGTTTGATTGAGCTGTTGAATCTTCAATGTCTTTAATATTTTTTAAACCCGAATCAGAAAAGGAATGTTTAAAGGCTGTTGAAGGAGGAGGAAATTCTTCTTCTGCTTGTCCTCGACTAGTTAATTGTTGTCGCTCTTCATCTACACCACCAGAATCACAAAATATTTCTGCTGTATCAGACGCAGGAATTGGAGGAAGAGCTGAGCGGTGCTCTTTATTCGACTTTACTGATATGTTTCTGCCTTTTCTTCTCAAAGACTGTCGTACACTTGCTCTCGCTCTGTCAACTGAAAAAAATGTATCAGATGCTCAATTATTTCATTTTGCATATGGATATGCATATACTATAGAAGAAGAAGATTTAGGCTAAAGTGTAATAATCTCCTGGCAAAGTGTGCCGCAGAATCTCAAAGAGTTTGAGAGGTTGAAGATAAACACACTTTTTAGTTCTTTTGAGTACTTATGACTCTCTTTCTTCTTCATATTATTATATATCAAAGCTTTTGAGAGCTTTGTGGAATATTTAGTATCATGAAGTGAGATTACGCACTTAAATTATATTATATCCTTTTTGTGGAAGCATATGTGAACACTTTCTTATCTAATGTATGTTGATGAGATGAGAGTGGCTGAAAGTAATTTGTTCATTTTATGGATTTCTTTGAGCTCTTTGATCTTTGTGGAATTTTTTGTAGTACAACATGAAAAGCTTTACGTGTATTTAGCATGTTATAGAAAAATAGGGAAATCAAAAACTTACATCTACTCATTAAATGATTACTGCTAGCAGCCTCAGCAGTTGAACTAGTAGCTTCATCTTGACTTGTCGTACTGAGATCTTCAAAATTGAGAATATATAAACAGATGTCTCCATTTTCATCTCGGATTGGAGCTACTAACTCACTACAGAAAAATCTCGTCCCTGTAAAGAAAAAGTAAAAGATCAAATATACTTATATAGGATATATAGTACACATAAAATAAAATCACTCATTTCTTGACAACCTCCCAATTTCATCAATCTCTTTCCTACTTTTCCTTTGCTAGGCATTTTATCTATACCATAGAAATACCTTAGTATTTTTTTATTCCTTCATCAAGAGGAGTCAACATACAGGCCTTCAAAAATCTCCTGAATGCTTTGAGAAGATCATAAAAAATTCTCAGGAGGCTCCGAAAGTCTTCTGATTTTCTCATTAATAGCACAGCTTTTGAATATGCATCAACCTAGCTCTTTTTACTTTCTACTGCATACTAATATAATAAAGTTCTGAATTAAGTAGTAAACGAACCGTCGTCTTGTGCCAACAAATAAGACCAGTCTAAAAATGCTTTTACCATTTTTTCTTTCCTTCCTTCACCTTTTTGCTTACACTGACTTTAGGCAATATTTTCCTTCTTTCACCTTGCTCTCTCTTTTGCATGCATGACTGCACATTTCACATTTAATTAGTAAGAGCTCTCATCATCACTTCTCTTCCTCCTCCTCCTTAGCAAAAATAAATTGAGCCTGGCAATCAACTATTGCTTTCTTAGAGATGAGACAAAACATAACGTCACTAGGACATGTGATTATAGTATTGAGTCTACCATTGCATCACGTAGGTTATGAAGAAAAGTGTGTTTTGGAGACTTTTAGTAGTATTGGTAGACAACACAACATGTACCACTCTAAAAAGAAAAAAGTGTTGACTATATGACTAGCGGTCCAATCAGCTCACAACAAATGAGATTTAATGCATGTATCTTAAATGCTATTTGTGTGTTACACATAACAGACATTACTAAAATATTATATTTTTGATAAACAACATTGTAAACTTGGAAAAGTCCTATATACTAAGTACATATTATATGAAATGATTTCAACGTGTGTGATGTAGGCGGAGCACTTGTGTCTTTCATCGCTAGTTTCTTTAGCCAAAACTTTTAGAGTTGAAAGTTGCTTGTTGGAAAAGCACATTTTTCCTACATACTATATAGTACAACTTCATAACAACCTTCTACTAACTACATAATATGGTTTCTCTGCCTCTCTTTCTTCTTCTTTTTCCTACGTAGAAAAGACAAATATGATGACTTTTGTACATCAAGTTAGAAAAGAAGCAACACTTGAAAAAGCTGAGACTTTTTTCTACATTACACAACTAAATAGAATGTATAGGTTAGTGCAAAGTGTGTATGAAAGATGATGATAGAATTTTTGGTTCGTTTTCTGTGCTCTTTTCTCTTATATTACTTTTTTACAACATCATGTTGTTCACTCTGTTGTTTTCAACTTCAAAGTCTTCGATCTCTGTACAAGGATTTTTGTCAACCATGTACTGTAGAACAACAGATTGCTAAGGATTTCATACTCTACTTTTTCTTTTCTTCTCGCCATGAATATAACTCAAAGTCTGTTGTCTATGGAGAATTGAGAGAAAGGGAATTCTTCCACATATTATAAATGACGATAGACGACATCGAATGTGGAATTGTAGAAAAGTATGAAGACACGAAGAAACAATGCAATAGGAGAAAGACAACTCAAGTCGTGACAAGGATTGAAATCGTGAGTCGACTTTTAGTTTGAGACTCAAAGTGTAAACCAGAGAAGAAGAAGAAAATCTATTTCTTCGTAACTCTAGCTCATCCGTTTCCTCTGAAAGCTCGACTATAACAACTAGATATATGTATAGGTTGTGTATTAGATGATGATGATGATGTCTCCTGTGAGTTGAGAGACTTGTTTACTACATATATATTCCTCGTGTACAAATGTCGTAGCTAAAGATCTATATATTATATAATATGGATGTAATATACTTGTAAGGACGAAGACGGAAAGTTGTCCTTTTCTCTGTGAGACGTTTGTGCAATCAATCTACACCTTCTAAATTCAAGGGAAGTACAAATTCACATATGACTCTCTCAACACTTACTCAGAATTAGTAATTGCAACGCTATATGCTATATTACAAGACCTATGCATTATATATATTATGTATATAGAGCTCATCTCCCAAAAGTCAAAAAGACAATTAGAGAATTCTTGAAAGAGAAAATTGAGACATATTTGTAATACACTGTACTAATATTTAAACATGTTTGAGCTGCATATGTATACGAGCTTCTGCTTCATTTAATTAGTGTTGTATATACTTAAAAAATCCTTGATTAAAAAAATCCTGTGAGCATATTTAAAGAAATGAATATATAATATCTCAGCTGCCATATTGTATAGAAGAGTTTTAATTTTTTCCTACGGGCTATTTTTTACTTTAATGAAAGCTACGTAGAACACATAAGTAAACAAAAAAGAGGAAGAGAGCTACACATTGATGTATAAACCGGACTTTTCTTCTTTCAAGACTTCTTCATGATTAAATCTAATGTATTATTCACTAAGAACTCACACACACACACTCAAGTTTTTGTAATAATAAGAAGAAAACTCTGAGCAAAGAAAATCTCTAACTAAGGTAACAACGACCACAGTGAGCTAAAAGTTAGATATCTTTACTTTCTTCATAAGAAATAAGAAACCCACGTTGTTCTCTAGATGTGAACTAATTAGTCTGTTCTTTTGCATAATGATGCTAGTTGAGAAGAGTAGTTTTGAAATGTTTTCTGTTCTAACTGCTTGACTACCAACGATTATTCTCTCTTTCTATATAATATTTTCTCTTACTGCTTGAGATGTTCTTATTTCTTAGACTATACTTTTTTGTACCCCACTGAGACTTGTAGATTGAGAGTGTTTCAAAATGTCTCTATACTATATATCCTTCCAATTGGAATTTTAGATCTTTCAAAAAAACTGTATGATTCCAAAAAGACGTTTCATGGCATTTATAAATCATAACATGTATAGACCAATATGTACAGCATATGTGAGTGAAGCCACCAAAGGTGAAGGTAAGAAGAACTCGAGCATGTAATAACATGAAGCATCTGTAAAATTTTAAAATACCTTTTCATAGGAAAACAGAACTAAACTTTTTTGACTCTATCTTCTCTAGCAAACTGCAGCTTATAAAATGTATGCTATATAACTAACTCAATGCGTCATATCTTGTTCCATATGTTGAAATAGGGCGTGCCAGAAATGTATATGCATTAAACTTTCACTTGTTCATTCATTCTTCCTTTTCCCAGTGCTCTATCCACCTGTACAATGTACACATTTCTCTACATACAATTTTACCCATTGTGTACAAGTCTTTCGTTCTCTCACACTACTCGTTTCTACAGGGAATATTATGGCAACTTGAGTTTGTGAATTGGTGTCATTTAGAATGGCCGAGTGTAAATATCCAATGACTTTTCATTCTCACTTTTTCTTTTACTATGTATATATGTGAACGTTAACAAGCTTTTTCCTCTCTACCATTGCAAAATCACATTGAGTGAGAATTGGACATTGGATGATAATAACACATTTGAGCAAAATGTGAAGCAGTTTGGTCTTGTATATATATATATGTCTATAGCTGTATCTTCTATATTATTATAGTGTTGTCATTGCTCCAAGCATAAAATTGATACTGTATAAAAAAACACTACACTATCACCAGTAAAAGAGTTTCAAGTTGTTGGGCTACATTTTCAACTCTGACAGAGAGAAAAACTATCGTGCATCTTCTTTTTTCATGTCTAATATCGTAAGTATCTCTTCTCTCTCTCTCTATGATACGACGTTATCATTCTCAGTCAAAAAATGCCTACATTTTCTCCTAAAATTTATGAGTGCCTCAACTACTACTATTGCTACTCTCTTTCAACTTATAAAAACTACTTTAAATGTTAAAGGTCTTTGGCATGTTTTTCATACTATAGATTTTTTTCCCTTTTCACACTATATCTCAAACGAGCATCATAGTATCTTACTATAATATTATAGATACAAGCTTTTGTGTTGTACTATATACACTGACATTATAAAAGATCAGGAGAGAAAAAAAACTACACAACATCATTGGTTGAGTTGACAGGTGTTGTCCACATTTTACTATAGTGTAGAATGTCACTCTCTACTACTCACTTTAGAGAAATTTAGATGACATGGCTTTATAATGTTTCTCTACTACTTTTGATGTGACATTAACATCTATATGATATGAAATATCAACATGGAAAGTTTTTGTGAACAGAAATTTTTGCTAAATTCCCTTATGAGTTTTTTGTAAGCCATCACTAAAATCTAACTTTAAACTTTTTTATAATATAAAAAAGGCTATTCTTACATTTGCACATTACCCCTAATTTCCCAAAGGTACTATAATGTTACCAGTTGTAAAAGGTTTGTGTTGTATGTATAAAAGATTTGGTTGTAATTTCATTTTCTTTTTTGACTATTTAGTAGCTCATATTTTCAATTTTTATCATACATATAACTATGTATATAGTTATACAGTTGTGGCATAAAGTGTATACTCTCCTTTCTGTTGAATGTTAAAAAAGAATATTTAATATGACTATAAAGTAAACCAAATGTCAAGTCCCTTTTACAATTGGAGTTAAGCCAGCCAGTCAAAGAGAGTAGGATATCTTTTCCAACAGTCACAATATTGCTACATATTACTACATATATGACACAATACGTGCTTGTTTAATAAGCTTTAGAATGTGTTTTTGCAAATCTAAATCTCTCAGAGATTTGACTCACTAGATATAACTGGAAGAGAGAGAATATAAAAGTTTTGTTGTTTGTGCCTTGACGTTTGGCGTCGAGTGCTATTGTGCTTTAGTGTATTAAAGTCTAAAGAGAATTACTAATGTAATACATGCAGAAACAGTGTGATACCCAAACCATAAGATTGAAGCAACACTTATGTGTGACTCTTATGAATAGATATGTTATATGAACATGAATGAATAAACGGCAAACATTTTCTTTTCTTCCATGTGTTTCTTCTTTAGACCTTTTTTTAGTTGATGCAGTAGTAATATAAAAGTAGAGTCTTAAAATACTACTTGACTTCCTTTTCCCATTTAAGAGAAGAGAAAAATGCACACACTATAATAATTCCCAGTAGACTTTTAGAGTTGGAAACAATTTGGCAGTTGCGAAACAGAGTCTAAAACTAAAGTCTCGACAAGTGTTCTTCTTTTTTTACTGGGTTGGCTTAGAGGTATATAACTTTTAACATTGCCATTTTACTACTGCGGTCGTTTGTTGTCGTTGTTGTTTTTTCTTCTTCCAGCATCACGCGTACAAAAGTTATAAATTATCATACAAATAATATATATAGAAAAAGGTAGTGAATATATAGTACATAAGACAGGAACATAGACGTGATCAGTCATTCACATGATCCTAAGGATAGAAGAAGAAGAAGAAATGGCTCTAACATTTTCTTAAGCTATGTAATAATATATATAGAAAGTATATTGCAGACAAGACAGTTAGGATTGTAAGAAGAAGATGCACAACCAAACAAAAAAACTATTTTAGGCCTGATCCTCTTTGCAAGACTTTATTCTTTGCCATCTTCTAAACATCTTAAGATTCTATATGGTTCTTCTCTATCTCAAAGAAAGATTTTCTATAGTTGCAAAAAAGCTGTCTACATATACTTCATCTCTCTAATACTCAATAGAAGTATATGTATATTATAGTGAGAGAAAAGTCACATAAAAATATAGTTTAGTGCTGATCATAAGCCTTTTAGAATTGTAGTACAAAATCGGATATCAATGGAAAAGGAGTCTTTATAGATTTTTATTTAGGATTGCACAGTGTTGAAAATTCAAAGAATTATTTTATCTGATATTGTATGTATACTGGCGGCACAATCCGTTGACAACTAATAAGATTTAATACACCAAATAAATATTGATATTTAATGAAAATACTCTTAGTGGGAATCGAACCTAGAACCTCATACTTTCGAACAGCGTGTTATAGCACTAAACCAAATATTCTATATTTTTTCGTTACATCACAGACGTTGCTAAAATATTATTATAATGATATTAATCCTTCAAAATCTTGCTAATACTTCACAATTTCTACATCATTGCATCTACGTGCTACATTTTATTCCTAGCTGTAAATTTCATCGAGCCTCCATGATCATCATCATGTTCCACGTGCCAAATAGTCATGTTCAATGCTCAACCACCATTCTTGATATCCTTCTACCTCTATAACTTGGAGTCCACTTCCGACAACAAGATTTTATGCTTTCACTCTCCACTCTCCTTACTTTCCACTCTGTCAACTTCATTTCAACATTTTCAACTGTCTCTCTAAACAAGGTATTTCACTACCCTAGAAAATCTAATGGTAAACTCAACTAGCAACTTCCATGCAATGCAACTCTTCTTGAGTATATAGTATCTTGTATGAATCCATTAACCTCATTGTTAAATAGTTGTTAGTTTCAACTCTCACCTAAGTAAAACGAGTAAAGCTCAAGTCATTCTATACATTGTATACTTTTGATGGTTCTCATATCTGAAATATTTATGTACACTGCAACTAGACGACATATTGTGTGTACATTTCCTTTAACGAGAGACGCAAGACTCATATAAATAGAGTACAGCAGTTTTACCTACAAACCTACATGCCAACCAACTTCTACATAGATATGCAGTATGCCTAGTAAAACTAATAACTCTATGTGTACACAACTAAGAAGCTATTAAGCACTGAGAAGAGAGCTTGGCTAAAAATAACTGTGCAAATGCCAGAAATATTAGAACATCGACGTTTTGTATAGTAATAATATAGTATACATTCTTGGCTAATAGCTTCGGCATAAGATCAATGAAAGGAAAAGGATGATAACTAAAACTCTCTTCCTATTGTTTAGTAATTTGCTCTCTTTTTAGCGTCGTCCTTTACACTTTAGTAACCATTAGTGTAATGTAATAGACTTTAATTAAATTGCAATTCAATTATGGATGATACTCTCTCTCTCTCTCTTTGGAGAAGAGTAATAGTTACACACTCCCAGCTAATAATATCTATTATTCTCTATATATAATATAATCTAGTACTGTTTCAGTTTTAACCAACACCATAATTTTGCCAGTGTATACAAAAGCCACGCCCCGTGCCATTGCCTTTGGCTTGGATTCTCTTCTCTCTCTCTCAGAGGATAAGTATAAATTTCAAATAAAATCCTTGTGGATGACTGTCTCTTTGAAATTTAGAGTCTTGTGGTGAAAGTAAAAGGGCTTTGGTGATAGAGTATAAAACTCTCTTGTGAAAATTAAGGAATGTTCTTCTTTCCCACATATATATAAAGTGTATAAGAAGAAAGAGCTACTATATTCTATTCTTTAGTCTCTTGACACTCTATTCATGTCATAGTGGTAAAAAAGAAGATGTCAACCAATAAAACCAAAACCAGGTATACACAAATTATACTTTGTGGAATGCTCTTGTGGCTAAAAGAGAGAACATAAAATGCCCACAGCCCATTATACAATATAATATTGGGAAATTTGATTCTAAAGAGATGAGATTTTATGTAGACGACAAGAGCCAAGAAGAGAAAAGATGAATACATAAGATGACAAGACGAATAATAGGATTAAACTACTATATAGTCTCTCATATACCATGTATATTAGAGCGTTTGAAGTTTTGGCTAGAAAAGTGACATGTAATATTTTGTCATGTTGAACAAAGTAGAGCTTTAGGTTTCTTACGAGTTAAGTAACGTGTTCTATGGTTGTCAAAGAATGTCGAGGTACAATATACATTATAATGCAGCTTACAAGCGTATATATATATATGAAAGTACTAAAGTTAAGTTAGTAGTTGGCAAATTAACATAATGACGGTGACTAGTGACATTAGCGGCACAAAAGAGACTACTTGATGACTATAACTAACGCCTTTTCCTCCCAACATGATATTTCCTTCATGTCTATAACAATTCTAATGAAACTACGCAGATGTAGTAGAGTCGTAACTCATATCAATTAAGCATAGTAGAGTGGTTTGTTTGAATCATTTAAATTGAAGTTTCTTAGCTTAAAGAAAAAATTAGATTATCATGATTAATCCAATGCGAAACTACTTCTCATTGCATTTTATAACAACCTGACATTTATGAGTCTTGATTCTATCTTGAGATTTTTCTTCTACGTTGTTGGCATTTAGCCAAGCTTTGCAAGTGAAATTTTTCACTGAAAAGTGAAAAGTGAAAAAAATTGAAATATTTCGAAATTTTTCACCACT